>RJWM01017424.1:0-43138 GCA_004363535.1 Dasyprocta punctata | reverse complement strand
CTCTCCCGGCTCCCCCCCTCCACTCCTCCCTCTGGGCTTCTGCAGCAATCAGTGCTGGGAACAGAGCCTGGTGCTGACTGAGGGCTGTGTGGTGCTCCACGCTGGCTCCTTGCAGCCTGCTCTCCTGCCCTTTGCTCCTCGTCATGGAGCGCGACTTCCCCTGGCCCTGGCTGTGCAGTGACCCTGCAGCGGGGCCCCTCAGGAAGCTGGGAGCCTGGGTTGCAGCAGGCGGCCCGAGATGTAAACAGATGCGAGCCGGCCGGGAGGCGAGGCAGTGTGAAGACTGGTGTGCGGGCGGGCGGGCATGTGAACAGCATGCTTCCCACGGGCCCCGCGGCCTGCATCTCACCGGTGTTTCTCCGCTTCCTAGGCTTTTGCCGACATGCTCAAAGTGAACAGAACTTTGAGGAGCTTAAACGTGGAATCCAACTTCATCACGGGCACGGGGATCCTGGCACTGATCGACGCCCTGCGAGAGAATGAGACCCTGGCAGAGCTCAAGGTGGACAATCAGGTCAGGGTCATGTGTGACATGTGACGGGGTCCAAGGGCGCCCCTCAGTCGTCCCTGTGAGCGAGGGCAGCGGGACGCTGCGGTGGCTGTGCTGGACGCCCCCTCCTGCGTGCGAGCTCTGCGCCGCAGTTCACAGCGTGGCTGCCACAGCTGCCGGACACAGGTCCCCAGGCCACAGCGGGCTCCGCCACATCCAGGGGCCAGGGGTGGCGCCCACCGAGGGGCTCCCTGCCCCTCTGCCCGGGAGATACTTCAGTTGTGTGAAAACTGGTAGATGTCTCCCTCAGACCTTCAGAGCAAGGTTTTGGGCTCTGAAGGTAGAAAAGAGGGTCACATCTGACGCCGGCCGGGCCACTGCCTCACCCATCCCACCGCGAGCTCCAATGGGCACTCCCTGTGCCCCACTGAGTTCACTGCGTGGCCTGCCTCGGGATCCCGTGACGTGGGCTGCACGCCGGCAGACCTATGGCATCTGAGCCACAGTGGGCATGCAGCCCGAGCGGGCGTCAGGCAGCAGAGGCCACGCACTCGAAGGAGGCCGTGCCGGGCTGCAGTCTGGGCGCACGCCCCTCAGAGGTTCGCCCTCCCGCCCGGCGTGCCTGCATGGGTGCCGCTGCCGTCCTCAGCTCTGCGTGTCACTGCACGGTGCTCTGTTACACTGGAAGTGTTTCCACCTTGCAGCCATTAAATGTGGCAGCATGAGCCAGGTGCGGTGGTGCACGCTTATAATTCCTGTGCTCAGGAGGCTGAGGCAGGAGCAATTACATAGTGAGACGATGTCTCAAAAAATCAGTCAATAAAAATAATCACATTACGGACATTCACACGCCAGTTCTTGTCTGAACATACGCTTTCATGTCGCAGGGGCATGTAGAACTGCTGGCCAGCATGGTGACGCTTATATTTAACTTTATCTACAATTCCCAAATGGTTTTCCATAGTATCTGCAGTATTTTGTATTCATACCAGAAATCCCAACACAGCCGCACATTTTTGGCAGCATGTGCTACTACTGTTCATCTTTTTTCTTTCTTCCTTTTTCTTTTTTTTCCTGAAACAGTCTCACTGTGGTGCCCAGGCTGATCTTCAGCTCCTAGGTTCAAGCAGTCTTCCTGCTTCAACCTCCTGAGTCGTCCTGACTATGGGGCTCATAGCAGCATGCCTGGTGCTCATCCCCGGGGGTGTGAGGTGGTGTCTCACAGAATCAACACTTCTGATGTCTCTGTGATGTACACTGAACTTGTAAAAAGTTTGTTTCTTATATTGTGCGTTGTCGGAATGGGGAAAATCTAAAGACTGACAGAATTAGCCTATGCCTTATGTCCTAGTCTTGATTCATCTGAGAAGTATTTGGGCACACTTCATTCATACTGGTTTTCATTTGTGATTCTTCCAGAGGCAGCAGTTGGGAACAGCTGTAGAGTTAGAAATGGCCAAGATGCTGGAGGAAAATACAAACATCCTGAAGTTTGGCTATCAGTTTACACAGCAGGGGCCCCGGACCAGGGCGGCCAACGCCATCACCAAAAACAATGACTTAGGTAAGGCGTCGCCTGATGAGTTTCTGGATCACGCTGTTAAGCTATGTGTGGAGGTTTTTACTTTTAAAAATAAGTTTTAACACAGAGAAGTTCTTTGTCCTTTGTTCCTGTGATCTGCGGGGTCCGTCTTATCTGTGGCACTCAGGCTGAGCCAAGCGGAAGTGAAACGTCGGGTGGGTCAGGAACTGGCTTCCTGTGACAAGCGCGTTTCCAGCTTTAAGTGAAGTTTTGACAGTAAACATTTTGTTCTCAGTTATAAATCAGTCCTTGTGGCCATTAAAACAAAGATTTCCACGTTACAGGGAAGTGTTTTACTATTTTCCTGCAACAGACCGACAGGAATTGGGGTTCGTGTGACGGGGTGTTGAACAGTGGAGTTTAACCCCGGCAGGGTGGCGCGCTGCCTGCCTCCCCGACGCCGAGCTGCTCGTCTCCCCTGGCTGCAGCTGGCTCCCGGCTGGGCTCCGTCAGCGGGGCCTCGCACTGGCAGGAGCATGCGCCTGCAGGCCCAGCCGTCGGGTCAGGGTGCAAGGCCCCAGAGCCTGTGGGCGTGGATTCGAGGCCCGCATGGACCTCACTCATAATGAGATTGGTCTCCAAGTTACAAAGTTAAAAAAGGAACTTAACTCCTTAATTTTGCTTCTACATGGTGTTTTGTTTTGTTTTTTGTTTTGTTTTGTTTTTGGTATCTGGGATCAAACTCACAACCTTGCACCTGCCAGGCAGGCCCTTAGGCCCCTGAGCTAAATCCCTGGCCCTATTTTTTGAGACAGGGTCTTGAACTCACTTTGTAGCCCAGGCTGGTCTCGAACTCATAACAACGCTCCCGCCTCAGCCTCCTAAGTGCTGGGACCAAAGGCGTGTGCCACCACGCCTGGCTAAATTTTTGTTGTTGTTGTTGTTGTTGTTGTTGATTTTGGTTTTTTTTGGTACCAGGGATCAAACTCACAACCTTGCCGCCTGCCAGGCAGGCACTTAAGCCACTAAGCTAAATCCCCAGCCCCTTGTTTCTACATGTTTTTGAGTTATGGTTAAAACTATTAAACTATTTCAAAAGATGTGTTTTAGAGAAGAATTAAAATAAGATATCTCGGGGCTGGGGATGTAGCTCAGAGGCACTGCGTCTGCATGGCAAGCATGAGATCCTGAGTTCGATTCCTCGTACCAAAAAAAATCTGTCCCAAAAAGAATACCATTTTATAATACTCATGTTCTTTTAAGCTTCAGTTGTGTTTGAATTTATATTCTTTTAATGTTTCTGGAGCAGAAAAAACACAGCTTTAGTCTTTAACCCAGATCATTGTGAAAAGTATTAGTTCAAACCCAGTCCCTTCTTTCTTTTTTTGCATTGGAAATTTTAGCAACTAACCTCTTTTTTTTTTTTTTTTTGTATCAAGAGTCAAACTCAGGACCTTGCTGAGGTATATCCCCGGCCCTGGCCACTCCTTTTTAAACAGGATTGGTGTGTGTTTGTTTTACTGTTGGTTCGCTGGTCACCTTCCGTGTTTTCCCTCTAGGTCCCCCGCCGTGGTCCTGGGGATCGGACTGGCCTGCACACTTCACTACATTCCTTCCCGTTTGCAGTTTTTATTCTGACAGGTCCTGGCTGAGGCAGAGTTGCCCAGGCCGAGCTCAGACTTGCAGTCCTGCTCCAGCCTCCCAGAGTGCTAGGATTACAGATGCGTGCCGCACCTGGCCTGCTCTAATAATAGAGGTGTTCCTCAGGTCTGACCAAGCTTTGGGAGGAACTGGAGAGCTTTAAAACAGATTCTGGGCTTTCCTTCCCTTCGTGGTTCCAGTTTACTCAGCCTGGGGCAGTACTGCTCCGGGGGCTGTGGGTGTCTGGCTCGAGTCTGCTGTCAGCTGACACTTGGGTGGCACTTTGCCACGGCACCAGTCACCCTCCTAGGTGCCTCCCGTGTGGCGGTCACTCCTCAGGTACCGGGTGTCACGAGGACAGGCCAGGCTGGCCGTGGGCAGCCATTGCGCCGTGTCCCAGGCCCGCCTGCCCGGGTGCCGAGTAAAAGCGTGGGGTGCGTGGGGCTGCTGGGAGAGTGACCTCCGCTCCAGGCCCCACATCCCTGTGACCGCAGCGCTGGAGCACGGCCTTCGGCATTCTTCGTGCCTCTCTGAAGCTATCCCAGTGGGTCTGCGGCCCCAGCCATCTCTGTCCCTGTGCCCTCCCAGGCCCTGCATCGCATCAGGGAAGAGCAGTCCAGGCTTCGACTTGGCGTGGGGCGTGCAGGGCGGCCTGTGCCTGCCAGCAGCGGCAGCAGCCTCATAGAGGAGAGGAAGCCGGGCTCGGGGTGTGCAGGGCTGAGCAATGGCTCCACGCACGCCCCATGCAGACCAACCCGTACACATGGGCCCGTGGCTCTGCGTGCAGGTGCGCAGGCGTCCTGCAGGGCTCGTGGCTGCCCCACGTCCGGGAGTGACGAGCTGCGCGTGTGCGAGGACGCACAGCCTGTGGGCTCTGAGAGCTCAGTCGCATTCTGAGCCCAGACAGACTCCCCAGGGACGCTTCTGCCTGACACGGGCTCGAAGCGGGACGCTGGCCAAAGGAGAAAGTTGGCAGAAGACACTGAATCTACTGGAAAGAATTAGACGTCTTTGGGTTTTGTGTAGGCATTTGAGAGCCACTATGGGCCTCTGATGCATCAGTGAAATGATATTTTAAAACTGTTCACATGGGCGTGGTGCCACATGCCTGTAATCCCAGGATTCAGGAGACTGAGGCAGGAGGATTGCTGGGAGTTTGAGGCCAGCCTGGGCCACCAAAGTGAGTTCTAGGCCAGACTGAAGTGCGTAGCAACACCCTGTCTCAGACAAGAAGAAAACCCTAATTACTCTCTTAGAAACTGAGAGTGGTTCCTCCCCAGCTGCGTGGGGCTTGGAAAGAAATTGGATCTGCCTGAAAAAAGCACCAGGGTGCCATTCACAAGCCTGCCGCCCAGCGGTGATCTGAGGAATTGCCGGCAGGCGGCTGGGCCGGGTGCGAAAGGGGAGGCTGAGGCCGCACTGGGTGCTCGGCGCTGCCACCTCTGCAGTGGGTCAGATAAAACGGGGCGGGGGGCACCCCCAAGGAGACTGCAGTTCCCAGGCACAAACTTAGCTTACGCATAATTTGTGAAAAGCATGCAGGTGTCTGACTCGGTGGGCGTAGCGGCCCCTGTGGCCTCAGCGGCGGGCTGGAGAGGAAAGCGGGGCAGCTCCCGGGCGGGTTCAGGCTGCGGAGGGGCAGGAGAGAGCGGGGCCCCAGGCCCGTCCTGCCCGTGACAGGGCTGGACACGGGTCGCTGCCCTGCGGAGGTGGGACAGCGCCGTGAGTCACGTCCGTCCGTCACTGTGGAACCTGTGCTGTTTGTCCTCAGCAGGAGCTGGCTGGAAGGCCGGGGCCTGCTGGTCTGGGGACGCCCGCCAGTGCTCTTGGTGGCTGGGGGTGGCGGCTGTTTCGGTGGCCTGCGCTGCCTGCTCGCTGCGGGCCGCTTGGCAGCCGGAGGCGATGGTGGCCGTGGGGGGCCTTGCCACCTTGCTGGGTCAGGTGTTCCCATCCCTTTGCACTCTGTGTCATCTGAACCCGGATCTGGTTTGTTTTGTAAGCTAGGAGGAGAGTCTGAACAGCAGGGAGTCTTACCCGGGGAAGGGACGGAGCTGTTGGTGGCGCGCCCTCCCAGGCTGCCGAGACGCCATGCTGACGCGAGAGCCACCCGGCTCCTGGGGCCGATTCTAACCCCGGCTGCTCAGTGTGCTGCGGAGTCTAACACCGCAATTTACCCGTGCGTTTTCTAAGCACCAGTGTCTGCTGTCCAGAGATAAATGGTCCCACTCCGCCGCATGTGCAGCCCGGGCGCTTGGCAGGGAGGTGACAGTGGGGACCTTGGGGGCGCTTTTATTAATGATTTTGCGAACTGGAAATGGTGGTCACGCTGTGACTTGCCGGCCTGTCGTGAGCTCGCTCACACTGAGAGCGCAGAGGGGCTTAATGTCCTTTCCTCTCCCCGCAGTGCGCAGGCGGCGAGTGGAAGGGGACCAGCCGTGAGCCGCGGGACCTGGAGGAGCAGGAGGCCACCACCGAGGCGCAGGACCACGGGTGACCGCCTCTCCTGAGTGCACAGGGAAAGACTGGAAATCTTTTTTTTAATCTATGTATGTTATTGTCTAGATTAAGTTGTTATCAATTCAAATTGTAAATCAGTAGTAGGTGATATTTTATATTTTGAAGCATTTCCACTTTCTACTAGAATTTTTTAAGTTAGCTTAATTGATTTGTAATGAATCTTGGGCAAAAAATACAGTTTATAGCATTATTTCAGAAGTCGTCTATATAGAAAAATTTGAACATTGTGAGGATCAGTATTTTTAAAATCTAAAAGGGACACTGCTGATACCAGAATTACTGTTGCTGCTTCTAGGTATAAGGCCCTTACAAGCATGCTTTTTATTTCATAACCCAGAGACCTTTACACGTTTTAAAAATACATGAATTTGGCGAGGATATGTTTTTTCTTTTTTTTTTTTTTTCCCAATTCATTTTATTTAAACATGAAAAAAGTCTGCAACAAAATTTCAAAGCACAACAATCGGGGTAACAATGCACATTGTCACCCCCATGTTTTTATCAAGGAAACAAAGTACCAGAATCATAAACCTAATGGCTCAAACTCTGGCCTCCCGGGCAGGGGCTGGGGGCTCAGCAAGGCGTCAGCCAGCCGGGTGCACGCTTTGTTTAAAGGCATGATTATGTCTATTCCAAAGTTGTCGCTTTACTGTGGGCGTTATTAAATTTTGGGAAAGCATCTGGTAGAAAGCTGCTTTCTGCAGTGAAAAGCCAGAGTCGAACGTGAGTTCTGAGGGCGGGGAGGCCCGAGCTCGGGGGAGAGCCTGGCGCGGCCTTCGTGTGGCTAAAGGGAAGACAGCAGCTTTTCAGGGGCCTGACCTCAGTGTCATCCTGTGCTGCTTACAGCCCGCGCGGCATCGCATCGGGAGGGAGGTCAGCAAGTCTGTCTCCCAGGGTGCACCGAGCAGGGGCCGGCGGAGCGCAGCTGCCTGGAGCGCCGCCCCCCGTGAGGGTGAGGGCGGGGCCAGCCTGGGACCCCACACCACAGCCTGGACCTCCTCTCCCGGGCTCTCGCCGCCCTCTCCACCTGTGTGACCAGAGAAGAGGCCTCTTGATAAGGAATTGTAAATACCAACACTGGTGCAGTCAGCTAGGAAAATCTTTCAAGAATTGTCATTATAAGGGAGAACAATGGTGTTTACTTTGATCTATGAAAATCTGGTACCTCTTCACCTCTTAGTTACTTTCAGTATTTCCGAATTGCTCCAGAATTTTTGTCATAGGACAGATAAATTAGGGTTTTCATACAGTCTTAATTTTTAAGCCAGAGATTTTGTAAGATCTTAGGTTTTATAGTCTAAACCATTTAAAGGTATCTGGATATCTAAGAGAATGTTCTTTGCAGTTTTAAATTGCTGATTT
The DNA here is from genome assembly GCA_004363535.1 of Dasyprocta punctata. NCBI lineage: Eukaryota > Metazoa > Chordata > Mammalia > Rodentia > Dasyproctidae > Dasyprocta > Dasyprocta punctata. The sequence goes on along the minus strand of RJWM01017424.1, from coordinate 35,606 downwards.
TAAAAAAGCCTTTGATTACTCATTTTTATAAAGTGTTATCTTCCTGTTTATCTGTGGTTGTTTTTCCCGTGTGTCTCCATGAAATCGTACGGATTGACGACTCCCCGGGAGTGGGTTCAGTGCGGTCCCCACGTAGCCGGGGCCTAGCAGGGCTGAGCAGCGGCATCACGCCCACTGAGGCGCTGGCCCGAGGGCAGGAAGCGCGGGGTTGAGGCTGCGGGAGCCCCTGCACCCATGTGCGTGAGAGGCCCGGCCCTGGGCAGAACTGTGAGAAGCCTGCCAGCCGCTCCCTTAGCAGATGCGTTTTCCTTCACGAGGCGACTCGGTGATGCAATAAAACTGTGACAGGAAACGGTGTGTCTTGGTGCAGCACTGACTGTGGTCTGTTATACATTGTATTGAGCCTTGTCGCCATTAAAATGAGTCTACGCCAGCCTGCTGTCTCCAGGCTGCTGCTCTTTTGTCACAAGCCCAGGACCTGTCACCTCGCAGAGCAGAGATGCACGCAGGCTTTTGGGGTGGCAGAGGTGTGGGTGCCCCGGAGACACTGCTGCAGGTGACACCTTGGTCAGGCAGAGCCCCCAGCTCTCCACTGCAGACTTTTAGTTAAGAAAACAGGTCCAGAGGCAAGGTTTAATGTCACATTTCAATTAGGCCTTTGTCATTTTTCTCTCTCAGTATGGTAAGTCCTTCCCCATAAAAACCGAACTTGGACCCTCTGGGCTTAAGCAGTGCTGCCTCAGCCTCATGAGTAGCTGAGACTTACAGGCGTGGGCCAATGCACCTGGTTCAAAGATGAGTTTTATATTCCATTCCAGATGTTTAGCGTTGTCTTAGATTGTTTTTTAAAAGTATGTACACAGCCTAAAACCTTTGCAATTTCAAATAAATCCCCACCTTTTTTTGCAGCCTTTGGGAGGCACTGTGGTGGGTGCTGGCCTTTGCAGTCACGTGTTGTTCTTGGTCCCACGAAGCCAGGGCTTTAGTGCACGCTTGCTACGCCAGTCTTAATGCTCGCTTTTTTTTTTCTTCCCAATTTTTACAGGTATAAAAGCAGTGAATTTTATAACTAACATTTAAATAAAATTTTTCATCCAGTTCCTAATAATACAATGGAATTTCTTTAGAATAATATATACTGTAAGCATTTGAAAGTTACTGCTATGTATTGGAATGAATAATTTCAATGAAGTTTATCAAGTATCCTATAGACATTCTCAGCACAGGGACTGAACCCAGGATGTTCACACAGTGCTAAATCTCAGTCCTTTTATTTTTTGAGACAAGATCTTGCTAAATAAATTACCCAGGCTGGGCTGGATCTTGTGATCCTCCTGCCTCAGCCTCCCCAGAGTGCAGGATTACAGGCATGTGCTACCACACGAGGCTCTACATAGACTTTTTGCAGAAGGAAGTATACCTTTAGTTCCCATGTTCTGCAGTCCGTTCCTTGCTGCCCGCTTCCAGAGCAAGCTCATTACTGTCCCTGAGTCACTGCATCCCTGACGCAGACTGTTTCGTCCCCCAATGCATGTATTGAAGCCCAGAGGGACGGGCGTTTTTCCGAGCGGGCCTGGTGATGGGCTGGTGGCCCTGCTCAGAGACATGAGACTCCGGCAGGCCCTGCACTTGCAGCTCCGAGGCCTGCGAGCTGGACCACCCTGTGTGCCGTGAGGACACTCAGGGCCGCCTCACCCCTGCACCTCCAAGAGTCACGGTGCTGTCCCGCAGGTCCTCTCGGGCTGTCCATCCTGGTCCCAGCTGCCCACAGAGGTGGCGATGGGACGCAGGAGGGCCCGACACAGGCCGTCAGCCCTCCTGGAACCCCCTAGCCCATGGGTGACACTGCCCCACACCCCCCACAGCATCCCCAACCTGCTGTGCGGGAACAGAGCCACCAGAATGGCTTGGGGCTTCCTGACCACGCGCCAGGCCTCGTGCACGCCGAGCACCCGCTGTGCTGCCAGCCCCGGTGACCCCGCCACGCAGCGCCTTGGACAGGTGAAGACTAAAACTCAAGAGGACCTAACAGAGACGCCAACCCTGGCCTCGACTCACTGCATGCTGGCCGCGCCATGCCGTGGCGAGACTCCTCCCCAAGCCCTGGGTGGCTGCTCTGCCCCTGCTGGGGAGGGACCACAGGCTGCGCTGGCCTCGCCCCACGACTGTCCTCACAAATGGGAGGGCGGGCACGAAGGCACGCGGGACAACACAGACAGTGCGGGTCCTGTGCCACCAGCCACAATGCCAGGTGCCATGGCTGGGGGGGGGGGCGCTGTCCTCAGGCCTCGGCCTGCAGGCTCCGTGACCGCAGGGTACATGCAGCGGGGACAGTGCTGTGGATCCACGCGCGTCCCCTGCACGTCGGGGTGACACCAGCAGCTTGCTAAGACCCAGAGTGGCTTTTAAGGTTTTTTATTACAATTAAAATTACATAAATGCAAATCAATTCATTTCCATCAAAATAACTCATGTTTACATATTTATAAAACAAACTGTACAGTCCATCCCGAGGCCGCCGCACCCCGCGCCTCAGTCGTCGCACCCCGCGCCTCAGTCGTCGTCCTCCTCCTCCTCATCGCTGATCACGTACTTCTTATGCTTCTTACTGGCCTTGTCGTCGTCCTCCGCCTTCCTCTTGCCAGACGGCTCGCCTTCCTGCACGGGCGACATGAAAGAACGGAAGTCACGTGAGATGAGGGTGACCGTTGGGCGCCACACACGAGGACGACTGGCCACTGACGACTGTGAGGCCAAGCGCACTCTAGGACGGAGCGGTGAGCTGAGCCGCCATCCAGAAACGCCATCGCCATCGTCATCACCGGCTTAGTGACAACATTCGGTAGGGGAGCGGACACCCTGTACCCCTAACCCAAGGCTGGTGTACACGTGCCCGTGCCCAAGACTTTCCAGGGCCCCTCCCGCCTCAGCGCCATCTGCACTGCGCTCAGAACGAACCGCCTCCAGGGCGCCCGGGGACCTCACTCGGTCCAGGCAGGCACAGGGAGGCTCCCGGGCAACGTGGCTGGAAGCCGTCCCCGTGCCGCAGGTGGGCCCAGGCGGCCTCAGGCACAGCCTGCTCACTACTACAGGGTCCCTGCGGGCAGAGTCAGGCAGCCCACAGGTCAGGAAGGTCAGGGGACGGGGGACAGTGCAGCAGGCAGCTTGGCCTCTCCGCCTCCTGCTGGCACCCGGCCCAGCCCCGGAGCCAGCGTGGGCAGGCGGGAGCTTTCGCCTCTGGCAACTCGGGTCTCACTGGAAAAGGCAGACGGCATTTCCCATTCCGCTGCCACCTGCCAGTGTCACCCGCTCTCCTGGGGGTCACAAAGCCAGCAGCTGTGCCAGGCCTCACCAGGGAAGGCAGCGTGTGCCAGCTCACCCAGGGCCACGGGCGCAGACCAGGTGGCAGCAGGACGCTGTGCCAAGCACGCTGTAGGGGACTGTGGCGCTCTGGGTGGGCACGCGGGGTCCCCAAAGTCCCCATAACCTTGGGCACACCCAGGCTGTGGGTTCAGGAGGAACTCATGGGAAACAGAGGGACCCAAGGTGGGGAGGTGTCACCGGGCCAGGCCGTGAACTGGGGTCACCCGAGCAGGCAGCGCGCGGGGAGACGGAGACGAGGGCCGGCTGGGCAGCAGAAGTGGCTTCCGGTCAGGCGGTCCCACGCCTGCTGCTGCCAGCCCAGAGGCCACCCTGCCAGGCCGCAGGTCTCAGCCAAACACAAAGAGAAAGGAAACCTCACTCAGGAGGAAACCAAGGAGAACCAGCCCCGGCGCTCCGCCATTTTCCTCCCCAGCCTCCGCCTGTCCAGGAAGAGCATCGCTCCAGCGAGGACTGTCCCGACAGCTTCCCACAGCCTGACGGCCAGCTCACGGGGGCCCTGCCCGGCCCCCGGCCCGCGCTCACCTCGTCGCTGTTGAGTTTCTTGGCCTTGAGCAGCCGCTGTGCCTTGTCCTCCTCTGAGCCCTCGTCGCTGTCCGAGGAGTAGATCCTGGCGCGCTCCTCTGAAAGCACAGGGAGGGCTGAGCGGCCGGAGGACGCGAGCAGCCGATGTCCCGACCACCTCTCGGTGCTGGCTTCGTGTCCCAGCCTGGCACCCAGTCCCTCAATCCATCACCACAATCTTAGCACTCTGGGTTTTCTTTTTCTTTTTTTTGGATACTGGGACTCGAACTCACAACCTCACGCTTGCCCGGCACTGCTGTACCACTAAGCCACATGCCCGGCCCACTCTGTCACTTCTGTGTGGCGGAGTCACACAGTTGTCTTTCTCTGTGAGGAATTACGGCTAACCAAGAATTTACAAAATTTGCACTACGGCTCCCAAGTAACAGACAGACATACAGGGACAGAGAGCAGCAGACCAAACACCGTCACCGTACGAGAACAAGCAACGCATTTTGCGGGATGAAACTGTGGGCCGCCGGCGCCGCCAGGGAGGTGGGCGAGCCCAGGACCTGGTTCCCCCAGGGTGCCGTCCGGAGGGAGGACGCCCGCCCAGTGAGGCCAACGGGGGCACGGTGACCTGCGAGCCCCGGGCCTCGGGACAGCGGCTGAGGTTCCACGCTGCAGGCACGCAGCAGAGGGCGGTGGAGTCGCGCAGCCAGACTCGGACCCTGGGCAAGGCGGAAGACTCGGGGTGCTGGGGGTCTGAGGACCGAAGCCCGCACTGCGCCCACATCTGCATGTCTTCAAGTGAGGTACTGAGCCCCCACACCTTGAGATTCTGCAGCGAGATCGGGGCGGCCATGCGGGGCGCCGAGGCGGCTGCAGTTTTGAGTCTGGCCTGGGGCCTGGGGCCTGGGGCCGTGAGATCGAGGCAGCCCCCATCTCCAAATTAAAAATCAGGAAAGGCCGCAGGGTGCAGCCCAGTGTGGCGCCCTGGGTTTGATCCCCAGCACTGGAGATTAAACAGCAAAGGCGCTGAAAGCAGACAGATGGCAGCGCTGGTTGGCGGCCACGCAGGACACAAACCTTCACCCCGAGAGAGACAGACTGTGGGACAGCGTAGGGGACGGACAGGATAATAACTGAACCCCGTGGCTGCCGGTCAGTGCCAAGCCCAGGTGACCCAGTTCCCATCCAGCAAAGCTTCACTGCGAGACCGCAGGGAGGAAGCCGTGCGCTCGGGCGCTGCCGCTCACCACGGATGCCGCCCTTGTAGCGGTTCTTGATGGCAGCCAGGCTGATGGACTCCTCGCCCTCCTCCTCCTCGTCGTAGCGGTCCGGCTCCAGGTAGCTGGCGCTCAGCCCACGCTGGTGCTGCTTCTCCCGCAGGCGGCGCTGCTGTGACTCACGGCGGATGGAGGCTCGCAGGCGCTCCTCTTCCTTCTGCAAAGCCCCAGAGGTCGAGGCTGGAGACCAAGTCCGCGTTTGGAGAGCGGCCCGCGCTCGGGCTGGGCAGGGGGGCGCACCTTGATCATCTCCGTGCGCTGGCACTCGGGGTCGCGGCCGGCCATCGGCAGGATCCGGATCTTCTGCGTCTTGGAGCAGCGGTCTGCGAGCGACAGCGTCATCTTCCTGTGCGTGGCGCTGTCTGTGGAGTGCGGCCTGCGGGAAGAGCGGGCGAGGCCACCGCTGAGCCGCGGGCCCAGGTCCCACTGCCGTGGGGCCAGGGCGGACGGGGCCAGCGGGCAGGCTCCGTGCTCGGCCCCGACGAGGCACAGGGAAACGGGTGGTGGCGGTTTTAGTTCTTCCTGCCTCCTTTTAAGCATGGCAGATTTGAGAGAATGTTCTCCCCGCTAAGGCAGGAGACCGGAGGGTCTGTGGCTGCTCACGTGCAAACCGCAGGGCGGCTGGGGAGACCACGCAGAGCTCAGCTCACAGCACAGGCAGGCGGGCCACGGCCACCGCAGGGCAGGGGCCTGGCAGGACACGGGCGCTGGGGCGCTGCTGGCAGGCTAGGAGAGCACACGGCCTCCCGCCGCCATGCTGTGACTGTGACACTGCCCAAAGCCTGTCCCAGCAGCGCCGCGCCCCCCAGGAGCAGTGCCACCAGGGGACGACCGACGGCCTGGGGACAGTCCCCAACCACCTCGCAGTGTTGCTGCTCCCACACCCGTTCTATTAAGAAAGGACACACTGACTAGTGTCCACGCGGGGCAGCTCCGTGACTCGAGGGATGCACAGACCAACACGCCAGGTTACAGGTGATCCCCTGACCTGGAGACGGCCACGGGGCCGCAGCGGACGCGGTTACCTGAAGGTCAGCTTGGTCTTGAAGACCGCCTGGCCCTGCAAGCCCGTGCCCTGCCGGATGAAGAGGTGGTTGTGGTCGCCCTGCAGCGGGGCCTTGTACACGTCGAAGACCTCGTTGCCCAAATGCAGGGACATGCTGGGGACAGGAGTGCACGTTACCCGGGAGGTTGCAGCCACCACCAGCCTCCCCGCCCGGGATGCGAGGCTGCCTTCTCTCCTCAGCCACAGAAGCGGGGGACGGTGGCGACACAAGCCGGCTGACAGCACACGCCGCCTCCACCACATCCCGGGGGGTGCGGGGCACCGGCAGCCTAATTCCGGGCTGCGGCTGTGAAAGATGGCCACACCCCCGCACGCCCCCCACATCTCCCCGGCTGTGAGGCCCCCGAGTGCCTGCTTGCTTCTCTCAGGTCTTCCGTGGGAGCCCAGGGGAAACCATGGAAACTCACTTATGTTCCCCCGGTACTCAGGATTAAACCTGCTCCGGCTTCTCGGGGGGCTGAGGCAGGAAGGCTGCCGAGCCCAGGAATTCAGCGCCGGGCTGGGCATCATAGGAAGACCTGCCTTCCTGTGAGGTGGGGAGGTAGCCCCCAAAGAGCTCTCCCTCCCCGGGGCCCACCTGCCGTCTGACCACTTGACAATCCGAGCGTTGCTCTCCTTAACTTCATTTCCCTCTTCGTCCCGGCGCGTCCGCCACCGGATCGTGTTTTCCACCTGGATGAGAACACCAGTACCTTAGGAGACTGCAGCTTCGCTGCCTTGATGTTTCTTCTTCGAGAGACACAATCAGGATGACCGTGTGTACTGTGTGACCAAAGACTCAGCGCTGGCCCCATCTCACTACAGTCATGAGGAACGGGAGAGAAAACGCTGTGGCGTCTCTACGCTCCTAGATCCCACACCCAGCGCGAGCTCAGCCTCCCCGCACCTGCTTCCGGGCGAGCCGCAGGGCACCGGGACGGAGCCCAGGCCCCAAACCCCAAGACCTCAGGACAGAAAACCCTGCAGGGGGCCAGCAGTCGGGGCCCCGCACGGAGTCAGAGCCTCACTGCCTGAGGGGGCGGGAGGGGTCACCCCGTGGACAGGGTTCCCGAGAAGCCTGGCTCGGCTGCTGCATGGAGGTCGGCAGCAGCACCCTGGAAACCCATGCGGTGGCAGCACGGACCTGAGAGACGGACAGACAGACACACAGACTGGCTGCCAGGCTGCCTTGGGCTGGCACCATGGGCTGGAAAAGAGCGCGACCGCAGGACGCCCCAGCCATGCGGATTCACAGTGCGCAGCCCGGTCTGGGGTCCGGCGGGCAACGCCCCTCAGCTCAGCTCCCAGCCCTTCAGCATGCGGCCCTCCCAGAGGCGACCACCGCCCCACATGTCTCGGTGTGCCAGAGCCCTGACCCACGGCCCACGGGAACAGCCGCAAGAGCACAAGGCCTAGGGATGAAGTCTCCTTCTGTATAGGATCTGTCTGCAAATTAAAGGCCCTGAATTTCCTCTTCGGCGAGGGGCGAACGCTTTACCAACAGCACAGGTGAAGGCAGTTCTGAATACCTAGTACTTAAGTACAGTACTTCCTTGTTTTTTGAGACAGGATCTCACTATATACTTCAGGTTGGCCTTGAACTCACTTTGTAACACAGGCTGGCTTTGAACTCTTGGGGCTCCTCCTGCCTTGGCCTCCCTAGTGCTGAGATGACAGGTCTATGCCACCACAACCAGCTATACCTTCTACTCTGAAGGAAGCAGCCACCAATTTTTTAAAAGCATCAAAAAATATTAACACCAAGAAAAATATTACAAGTCAGGCATGGTGGCGCGCGTGCCTGTAATCCCAGCACTCGGAAGGCTGAGGCAGGAAGACCGTTTCAAGTTTGAGACTAGCCTGGGCTACAAAGTGAGCTCAAGGCCAGGCTGAACTGCACAGTCTCAAAAAGTTAAAAAAAAAAAAAAAAAACACAACTGATTTTTTTAATGGAGAAAATATTGTATAAATGACATTTTATAGAGAAAAGTGACATTTTCATAGGTTCCCATTTTCTAATGTCTGGCACTACCCTAACATGCTGTTCAGGTAAAGTTAGGTTCTCAACTTAAAAATATTCTCAACAGGGAGACAATTTGTTTGGGTGATTGAACAGGAAACACAAAAAAGTCACTCTCAAACACTCAGGTTCTACTTTGTAAGAGAAGGAGTGCGGCATGGACCGGTACCTTTAATTTTAACCTGGTTCTACCTTCTTCGTCCAGCATTTCCTCATCTTCAAATTCATCTTCATAGTACTGGGGATCGAAAGGCCTACAAATTGTTTTCAGAGTAAATGATTACCATACAATCATGTAACGATGGGTCTCACTAACACACACCACTATATCAGAAGGTTAAGAAATCACCATGGTCAATATCTTCATGCTCAGCTTCAAGAAGTATTCGAGTTACTGCAACTTCTTAAGATGTGCTGTTCACACACACTGCTTGAAAACAAGTAGCAGCAAGGCTAACTACTCAAAATACTCCTTATTCTGATTATGCAGTCTTCCTGACAACAGGCTGCCTATGTTCTAGCTGCCCAAATCAACACTTAAACCACACAGGAGCTGCCGTCCAGTTAGTAAACACCACCCGTCAGCCCTGCTCGCCTGTGCGAAACCCGGGCCTGCACCAGCAGCGGCAGACACGGCGGGCATCTGCGGTTTCTCTAGCCAGGATGGGACCCAGGGCCTTCACAACGAGCTGCATCCCAGCCACGTTTTTAACGGTATGTTTTTGAGAGAGGGTCTCACTAATTCCCTAAGTTGCTTGAGCTTGCAATCCTCCTGCCTCAGCTTCCAAGTGCTGGGATTACAGGTGTGTGCCACCATGCCTAGCCAATTGCAGCTTTTTTTAGGGCTACACTAGTTAAAAAGTCTCTTGAAGAGCCAGGTGTGGTGTCACACACCTGTAATTCCAGTCACTTGGGCTGAGGCAGGAGGATCCCAAGTTTGAGGGCCACCCAGACAACTTAGTGAGGCTGTTAAAAGGGCTGGGGATGTAGCTCAGTAGTAGAGACTTGCCTGTGCCAGACCCCAGTATCTTAAACAGAAGTCTTTGAGACGGACTCGTGACCCCTGTTAATCCCTAACGAAGTCTCCTGCAGTCACATGAGCGTCGTGAGTGTGAGATGCCTCCTTAACCGCTCTTTTTCTACTGCAGAATGCGTTTATTTTTTCAGAGTTACACAATGAATTTTCCGTTTTTGTCAATCACCTCAACTCTGTAAGGTTAGAAAAACATCTACGCTCCTGCTCGCACCCCAGGAGCCCCGGTCTGCCCACCTGGGCTCCACGCTGAGGAAGTTGGGCAGCTTGACGAAGTACAGGTCATTGCCCAGGTCCGTGTTGACTTTGGGGATCTCCACCTCTATCCTGGTCTCTGGGATGGGCTCCTCCTCCTGCTGGTCTGGAGCCAGGCCGTTTTCATCCTGGGGGGAGAGCGCAGGCTTCACCCCGAGGCCACTTCTCACACGCAGGACACAGAAGTCACCTCACTGACACCCACGCTGACACCGGACAGACGCCGCTGCCCAGCCCCAGGCCGTCCCGCAGAGTCGCTTCCCTGAGCCGGCGCCTCTTCCAGGACGCAGAGGCCCGTCTGACCGCCGCCCCTCCCACTGCAGTTCACCTGCCTGGGGCCTCCACCTGGGGAGACGCCTTCAGGGCCAGGGCCAGGGCCCAGCCCGCGAGGGGGCGCGCTCACCATGGGCTGTCCCGGGGTGGGCGGCTTGTCCTCCCCGTCACTGCCTGAAGAGATGTCATCTGCGCCTCCAAACAGGTCCATGGCGCCGCTGCCATCTTCTGCACGGGAGGCAAACGCCCGGCATTAGTAGCGGGACACTTCCTGCCCAGCACCGGGACCCCGAGCACAGCCGGCCCAGCTGTCGGAGCCTGTGTGGGGCGCAGGGGCCCAGTGCTCAGCCTGTCGATGTGGGCAGTGTCCCGAGGGCCTGGCCCAATGCAACCACGGTGAGCTAAGTAAACCGGTGAAGCACGGGGTCCCAGGCAGGTACTGGAGACAGGCGGGCTGGGAAGAGACTGCCTGAACCGCGGTTAAAAAGGCCCGCTCACGGGCGACAGCGTGGTCACACAGAGATGGCCGGAGGGACGGCTGGGCGCTCAGAGCCGACGAAGTGACAGTCAGCCAGGCCCCCACCCTCCGTGCCCAGGCACCCTCCCGCTCATGACTCCTCCCCAGCAGCGGATCCTAGGAGCACAAGCCGTAACCACGCCAATGCCCCCGCCAGCCCTCTGCGCCTGTACACAGTGGCTGGGGACTCTCCTGGCACTGGGACAAACAGCCAGGGACAAACTCTTCAGCTAACCCATGGTGTGCACAATCCTTTTTTTCTTGTTTTTTGAGACAGGATCTAGTTCAGGCTGGTGCTGAACTATGTGGCCCAGGCTGGCCTTGAATGAGGTCACAACAATCCTCTTGCCTTGGCCTCCCAAGCGCTGGGATTACAGGTGTGCACCACCACAGTCGGCTGGAATCCAATTCTTTTGGGGGGGGGCTACCAGGACTGGAACTCAGGACCTCATGCTTGCCAGGCAGGTGCTGCCCACTGAGCTAAATCCCAGGCCCTAGAATCCACTTCTGCATCTGACAATGAACCGATAAGAACAAGGTGCTCTGGGCCCATCATGATTCAAACTACTGCGAAACAGACTTCTGGCCCAACACGAGGCTCAGCCCCTGCAGGCTGCGCTCTGCTAACCGAGGAAGCCCCACCCCGCCCACCTCTCACCCCAGCAGGGAGCGCACCTCAGCCTGGACAGAGGGGCAGCACAGGAGACGCAGGTACCTTTGGGCAGCTCGGCATCGCTGTCTGCTTCGGAATCCGAGGCAATCGCGTTCTTGCGTTTCATCCGTAAAACTTCATCTTCACTGTCGCTGCCTCTTGCGGATTCTAGAGAGCAGAGTCAGAAGCTGTGCGTGATCACAGCTGCATCACAGCAAACAAACCGACAAACCAACGCCACACACAGACCCGAGCAGTAAAGGGCCAGACCCGGCCCTCGCCTCCGTGGGGCAGCATAGCTGTCGCAGGTCAGCGCCGCCCAGCACGCGCGTGTCCTGACGTCAGGCACCTGGCAGCCTCCTGACTGCTCGGCCCCGCTGCCGACTTGGCGCCAGGAAAGAGACAGAGGCCTGCGCAGTTCAGTGAAGGGCCCTCGCTCCCTGTGGGTGCGGCCAGTTTGCCTGGGTGCCTGATCACCTCTGGGTGCAGATGCCAACCTGGGCATGGTGCCCACATCTCAGGCACCCCAGGGACACGCCGGGGGGCTGGGTCTGCCTCCGGGAAGGGCTGGTGTCATGAGCAGCAGGCTGTGCTTTCTAGGTAGATGTGGCAATGGAACCAACTCAAGTCTTTACCCAGCACCTCTAGCGCCACTCAGCTCTCTACCACTGCAGTCTCTCGCGTCTCCCTCTGATCTACCACCGCTGAGAAATGGAAAGGGAAGTAACAGGAGGGCTGCGGTTTACACCTAGGTGCTCCAAAGAGCTTCACGCGCTCCCAGCTTTAGGGAGGCAGCTGGACTTCGGGGCTGACAGCCGGCTTACTGTTAGGAGGCAGGGCCCGGTGGGAAGAGGGGGGCCCTGGGAAGTGGCCAGGAGGGTCGATCTCCCTCTCCAGCACCTCCCTTGCCCTCAGTGTGCTTCCTGTCTGTCGGGCCAGGAGCAGCACTCCTCAGCCACACCCCTCTACCACTCGGCACTGGCCTGGAGCTGGGCTGCCATGGACTGCGAGCCAAAGTAAACCCCGCCCCCTTCAGGTGCAGGTGCTGTGGATTTTTTGGGGGTTTTTTTTTTTTTTTTTTTTTTGGTCTTTTTGAGACTGGGTCTCACTTTTGCAGTTCAGGCTCGCCCTAAGCTCACTTTGTAGCCCAGGCTAGTCTTGAACTCACAACGATCCTCCTGCCTCAGCCCCCCCAAGTGCTGGGATTACAGGCATGTGCCACCATGCCTTGCCAGGTGCTGTGAATTTGTCAGCCAGGAGAAAGTGATTAAGACAAGCTGGACTGAAAAGCAGCCAGATGAGCAGTTAGAAAAGGTGCAAATGGAGGGGTGGGAGAGACGATAAAGAGAAGGAAAGGGCCCAGACCGGGACCGGGACCTGATGCCTGTCCCGAGCCACCCAGGCCCCAGAGCCTACCTGACTTGCGATCCTGCTCCTCCTCCTCGTCCGACGGCCTGTGCTCCTCATCCGAGGCCAGCGGCCGCTCGTCGTCAGAGTTCTGCGCTTTGTCCTCATCGGACCCCTGCGGCCGCTCGTCGTCCTCAGAGTTCTGCTTCTCGTCCTCGTTGTCGGATGCCGCCGGCTGCTCCTCGTCGGAGTTGGCCTTCTCCTCCTCGGAGAGGGGCGGCCGCTCGTCGTCAGACAGCGCGGTCCGGTCCTCGTCGTCCGAGTTCTGCACCTTCTCGTCGTCGTCCGAGTTGGCCAGCTTGTCCTCGTCGGAGGCCTGGGCCTGCTCCTCCTCGTCCGAGTTCTGCATCTTCTCGTCGTCGGACTGGTCGCTCTTGTCCTCTCCGCCCCACTTGTCGTCATCTGACGGTGCCTTGTCAGAGCCATCCGCCTCCGAGCGGTGGCTCCCACCCTCAGACCGGTGCCCGTCGTCCTCGTCCTCTTCGTGCTGGGCGTCCGAGCCGCTGTGCTGCTCCGCGTCGGAGCCGTCGTTGTCCTCGCGGTCGGAGTGCTCAGAGGCCTCCGACCTGTTGTCAGAGCGCTCGGAAGGGTTCTCGCTGCCGCTGTGGCGCGACGCCCCCTCATCCTCGCTGTCGTCGCCGAAGAGCTCCTTGTTACTCGGCTGCCCCGAGTCGCCGGCATCATCCTGGTCGCTGTCGCTTCCAGAGGCGTTACTGCCGGATGGCGCGTTCTCCTGCTCGGAGTCCGACTCGGATCTGGAATCGGAGTCTGTGGATCACACAGCACCCGGTAAGGTCGGCGGGCAGCGGCGGGAGCAGCCCCACTAAACTGCAGGACCCGGAAACTCGCTGGGTCCAGAAAGAACACTGGACCCCTGGTGTCCCGGCCCTGGCCACCCCACCGCAGCCTGGCCCCCCTCATTTCCTTCTGAGCCTCACTAAACGGAGCTGAGCCACAAAGCTGCCAGCACGGCGGGGCGGGCAGGGCTGCCGGCGGCCTGGCCGCTCCTGAGTGTCCCCAGCACACCACAGAGCCCGTCCCTCCTGACCTCATCTCCTGTCACGGGAAAGACTTCAGTGCCACACGACAGAGCATTCGAAAGTCACTAACAAACAACTACTGCCACAAACAGCAACCACAATGCCAGGGGAGGAGGGAGAACGTGAGTTCTTGACTTGTTACACTATAATGTTCAGAAGACTGTGGTCAGCCAAAACTAGAAAGGATGCTGCCAGGCAAGGTCGCCTATGCCCGTAACCCCAGCACTGGGAAGGCTGAGGCAGGATAATCACAAGTTCAAGCCCAGCCGGGCAACTTGGTGAGACTCTGTCCCAAAATAAAAACAGAACTGAGAATGTAGCTCAGTGCAAAGGCCCTGGGTTCAACCCCCAGTACGAGGAAAGGAAAAGAAAGGAAAGGAAAAAGGAAAAGGAAAGAGCGACAGGAGAGAGAAAGAGACAACGAGCTCAAATCGATAACCTAATCTTTCACCTTAAAGACTTAGGGGAGAAAACTAAACCCAAAATAAGCAGAAAACAGAAAAATGATAATGATTAGAGCAGAGATCAATGAAATAAAGCATTCAAAAACAATGGAATCTGGGGTAGGTGGAGCGTTGTGAGTTTGAGGCCGGCTTGGGCTACAACGCGAGTGCAAGGCCGGCCTGAGCTACATAGTGCGACCCTGCCTCAAAAAAACCAGGGCCGGGAGTTTGGCTCAGTGGCTTAAGCGCCTGCCCTGGCAGGTGCGAGGCTATGAGTTCAATCCCCGGTGCCGCAAAAAAAAAAAAAAAAACAATGGAATCAATGAAACCACAAATGTGTCTTTGGAAACAAACGTGACAAGTCTTTAGTCAAACCGAGGAGAAACAAAGGCGGAAAACTCAAAGGACTGAGGTCAGGAATGAGGACGGGACACCAACTGGCCTCATAGAAACCGCGAGGCCCTCGAGAACGCGACCCAGGACAGCGCCGCAGCCAGGACGCTCACGGGGACCGCAAACTCTGAACAGGTGAAACGGAAACTCTAACAGATCTAAAACAGAGCGGATCCGTTCAGTACTGGGAAAGCTTCCAACCAAGAAAACCCAGGACTAGACGATTCCTTGCCAAACCCTATCAAAAGCTTAAACAAGAATTAACACCTCCTGACTTGAACTCTGCCCAAAAACCTACAGTGGAAGGAACATTCACCTCCTAATCCATTCGATGAGGCCAGCATAATTCTCACAGCAAGGCCAAACCAAAGTATCCTAAAACAAAACAAAACAAAACAAAACAGGAAAACAAACAAACTACAGACCAATATCTATCATGAATACAGATGCAAAACTCACTGTAAAACATGAGTAGCCAGGTGTTGTTTTACACCCCTGTAATCTCAATATTTGGGACGCTGAGACAGGAGGATCTCTGTGAGTTCAAGGCCATCTGAACTACACAGCAGGATGCTGTCTCAAAAAACAACACACGGTGTGGTGTAATACACCTGTAATCCCAGCACTTGAGAGGCTGAGACAGGAAGATTGGCACAAGTTCGAGGCCAACCTGGGCAATATAGTGAGTTCAAGGTGAGCCTGCACTACATAATGAGGCCCTGTCTCAAAAAACCAAAAATAATAATAACAACAACAATAATGATAATTAGCAAAACACATCCAACAGCATATTCAAAGGATACACCCCATGACCAGGTGAGATTTATCCTAGGAACAGAGCGTGGCTCAAGATCTAAACACCAAGCTGGGAGTGGTGGCACATTCCTTTAATCCCAGCACTCGGGAGGCTGAGGTAGGAGGAGCGTTGTGAGTTCGAGGCCGGCTTGGGCTACAACACAAGCACAAGGCTGGCCTGAGCTACATAGTGCGACCCTGCCTCGAAAAAGTCAGGGCCAGGAGTTTGGCTCAGTGGCTTAAGCACCTGTCTGGCAGGCATGAGGCTGAGTTCAATCCCCAGTGCTGAAAAAAAAAAAAAAAAAAAAAAAAAATCTAAACACCAAACTGAAATACCATATGAAGAATAAAGGAAAAAAACCATGTGACCATTTTAAATGATGCAGAAAAACACCTGACAAGACCCAACACTCTTTCATGATAAAGCCACTCAGCAAACTGGGAATACAAGGCAACTTCCCCAACAAGGTAAGAAGCGTGCATGAGCCCAGCATGGTGGCTCCAGGCGAGGCAAGAGGAGCTCACATCTGAGGCCAGCCTTGGTGACGAAACAGACACTGTCTCACAACAAACTAAGAGGGCTGTGGGTGCGGGCCTGCGGCAGAACATGTGCCTGGCATGTGAGAGGACCTGGGTTCAATCCCCAGCACCAAGGAGAAAAAAGGGCACCTGCAAAACCCCAACAGCTGACTTCATGATAAGGATGAAACCAAGATGCTCTCTGTGTAAATCAGGACTGAACGAGCCTGTTGCGGAATGCACCAGCCGGACCATCACACGGGCGAGAGACACAGGCGCCAAAACGGGAAGAGTAACGCTGTCATGGATTCACAGACTGAGCCACAGCTAACACATCGAGCACGGCTGCGGGGGGAAAGTCAGCATACAAAGGTCAGCTGTGTTCCTAGGCACCAGCAACACACCATCCAAAGGGAAACTAAGAACACAATTCTACCTGCAGTGGTACTGAAAAGAATAAAACAGCAATAAATGTAACCTCAGAAGTGCACCACTTATACCATGAAAACTACTAAACCATGGTGAAAGAATAAAAAAAATCTGGATCTACTATTACCTTGTTTTAAAGTCCTGTACTGCATTCATTGTTTTGTTTTTACTGGTTCTATTCTGTTGTTTTGTTTGATTTTCCTACGTCTGATGGTATGGGCAGCTATTTTGAAGACAAGAGGCATTATGGTAGCCATTGTTGATTTCCTGTTATCTCCTTTTGTAATTCTGTATCACTTACACTGTTTTGTTTTGATTCGCTTTATTCTGTTTTACTTTATTCTGTTTTACTTTGTTTGCTTGGTTTTATTCTCTTTAAAATAAAAAATTGTACGCCTTTAATCCCAGCACTCAGGAGGCTGAGGTAGGAGGATCGTTGTGGGTTCAAGACCAATCTGGGATACAAAATGACTTCAAGGCCAGCCTAGGGCTGGGGATTTAGCTCAGTGGCCTAAGCGCCTGCCTGGCAAGCGTGAGGTTGTGAGTTCAATCCCTGGTACCAAAATAAATAAATAAATAAAATAACATAAAATAAAATATTGTAAAATAAATAAATAATCTGGCACACTTATAAAAGCAGCACACTGGGTCTAGGTAGGGACTCCACCCCTTGTTCTAAGAAGCTTGTCATCTGTTTCCCACAACTCTCACAGGTCAGGGGGATAATGAAACATGCCAGGCACAGCGAGTTACCCTGTCACACCCATGCCACCCACTGGAACAGCAGCAACCTGCGAGTGCAGCAGGACTGATTTGGGAGCAAACCCCAGGCTATTTACCTAATGGTGAGGTGGAAGAAACCTGCAAGAGGTTTATAAGGAGCTTGCAAAAAACAAAAACGAGGTCCAGAAAACCAAGCATTTCTATGCATCACTTCCCATACTTTGGGCTTGCAATGGGGACGCCCTAAATCCTTGTGTCCATCCAAGTAATTACCAGCATACACTAGGCACCAGTGTAGGCCGGGCAGTGGGTCGTCTCATCATTACATCCCCACCACCTAGCAGGGGAGGCAGAACATGTTTCTCCTGGTCACCTCTCTCCTGGCCACCCAGCAGGACCCACACCCCAGAATGCAGGTGGGTCTCAGTATCTCCTCCGCTGGGAGCTCCATAAATCATGAGTAAGGTGGAGTTGGGGTAAATGCAGGAGAGAAAGAACAAAGAACCACAACAGCACACAGAGTTAAGGAAAAAATGGATAAAGACACGCTGCTTTGACCTGGAGGGTTATGAGAGCTCGGAGCTTGGTGCAGAGCTTTTTCTCACTTCAAAGAGCCCCTCTGTGTATTTTAAACTTGGACATCCACAGTGCCACAGTACACTTCCATTCACCATAAACACCCATCCCTCCATCAACAATCCACCACGAACACCCTTCCATCCCTCCACTTGCGCATCAATGTATCCTCCCTGAATATCGATCCATGCCTCCACCCATGCATCCATCTATCCACCTTGAATATCCATCCATCCCTCCACCCATGCATCCATCTATCCACCCTGAATATCCATCCATCCCTCCACCCATGCATCTGTCTACCCACCATGAATATCCATCCATCCCTCCACCCATGCATCTGTCTACCCACCATGAATATCCATCCATCCCTCCATCAATGCATCCATCTATCCATGCATCCATCTATCCACCGTGAATATCCATGCATCCCTCCACCCACGCATCCATTTATCCTCCATGAATATCCATCCATCCCTCCACCGATGCACCCATCTATTCACCCTGAATATCCATCCATCCACCATTAATATCCATCCATCCCTTCACCCACACATCCATCTCCTATGAATATCCATCCAACCCTCCACCAATGCATCCATCTATCCACCCTGAATATCTATCTATCCCTCCACCCACGCATCCATCCATCCACCAACGCATCCATTCATCCACCATGAATATCCATCCCTCCACCCACACATCCGTCTATCCACCATGAATATCCGTCCATCCCTCCACCCATGTATCTATCTATCCACCGTGAATAATCATCCATTCCTCCATCTACCATGAACATCCATCCATCCCTCCGTCCATGCATCTACCCATCTACCATGAAGACCCAGCCATCCCTCCATCCACCATGAACAGCCAATCTGCCTTCTTCAGTATCTATTCAGCCTACCACGGAACAATCATGCACCCATCCATTCACCAAAACATACACGCATCCTTCCCCACCCCACCATGAACATCCAGCCAGCCACTACGGAACCCTCCACTCAACCTAACCTCCGTCCATCCCTGCATACCTGCACCCAGCACGGACATAATTCACTCCCGCTTCACCCACCCTGAACGTCCATCTGTGCCAGGGCAGCCCTCCGCGGCTCCTCCCTAACCCGAGACCCACGCGCTCCCTGCGTCCCCGCACACTCCAGGCTTTCTCGGGGCGTCCTGTGCAAAGCACGGCTTCCCCGCTCCCTCTTCCTCCCGCTGACGGCGCCCGCGGCCACCGCGCGCCCGGGGCACCGCGAACCCCGCACCCGGCCCGCGGAAGAGGGGGCGCGGCCGGGCCCGCACACTCCCGAGCGCCCCTCGGCCGGAGTCCGGGCCCCACCTTTGCGCTCCGCGTCGCTGTCCGCGTCGCTGCCGAAGAGGTCCTCCATGTCCGCCATGGCACGGCACCGCGGCACCTCGCCGCCCGGCCGCTGCGCGGCTTTTTTCGGTTCGGTGCTGGAGGGACGCGACAGTGTCGCAAAGCCACACAGGCGGGACTACTTTCCGGCCGTGACCGACTTCCGGTTCCGCGAGCTCCAGAGAGCCCCGCCCCCCGCTGGCGCCTTTGGTTCCGGCTGGGCGGGAGCTCGGCGACGTCTTCCTTAGTGGACTTTGTTGGGGAGTCCAGGGCGCTCCCTTTACGTGGGTGGCCGCTACTGATAATTTATCGTGTTGGTAATCGAAGCAGATTTCCTTTGTTTTGGCTTCGCGTTTAGAGTCCCATGTAGCCGGGGATAAAGCTAAGTGGCACAGCGCCTGCCTGGCAAGCGCGAGCTCGTGAGTTCGAGTCTCGGTACAAAAACAAAAAACGTGTCGTCCAGGCTGGCTTTAAACTCACTAGTCGCCCAAGCCGGCCTGGAACTCGCGATCCTCCTGCCTCAGTGTCTCCACGACGGGTGTTTGCCACCACTTCGAGCGGATTTTACTTTTTATTATTGAAAACACTACTTTCGCTTTGCAGCTAGTTTATGCAGACTGTAACGTGTGGTTGAAACATCCTGACAGTGAAGCAGACAGTAAGGATGATACGCTGGGATCTGACCCGGGTTGAGCAGGGACAGACCCGAGAGCTGAACCGAAGGGGAGGTTGGAGTGAACACCGCTTTCACAGGTTGTTTTTGTTTTGTTTTTTGTTTGTTGGTTATTCTATCCATGTATTTTGGTTCTCTAGAGTACTGCAAAAAAAATTCTCCCAAGAGCATACGGTCTTGTTTTCTTTTTTCATTTTAAAAAACATTACCCTGGTTAGCCCATGTGCGCAGCAACCCATAATCACCCGCATTGTGCACGTCACAGACCTCGATTCCCTTTTCATCCCCCCCATGTTAATTTATTTTTAAAATATGTTAACAAATAGCTTCCTTTAGTTTTTTGTTAGTTGTTTAGTTTTTCAAAACAAGGTCTTGCTATGTAGTTCAGCCTGGCCTTGCACTCACGATGTGGTCCACACTGGCCTCAAACCCTCAGCAATCCTCCTGCCTCAGCCTCCAGAGTGCCTGTATGACAATGTACACCACCATCCCTGACTAGCTTTCTTTAGTTTTAAATGACTATATTTTTAAACCAAAAAACTAGGTGGAGGCTAAGGCAGGGCAGTGCCCAGGCTGCCGCCCTGTGCAGAAACCCAGCTGGGGATTCTGAGACTCTGCCAGTGACCTCCTACAGGGCCATCAAAAGCAACCTCAGGAAGGAGCCCCAGCCAGGGGCCTGTCCTCACCAGCTGGGTGCAGGACACCAGCAGGTGTTGCTATGGTTGTCTCATAGCAACGGGATGAAGTCTTTTACAGGCCTTGAGCTGTGGTCCCAGTGTAGGAGAAAAGCGATGGACAGAAAGCTGCAGTGGCACATTAGAGGCCCGGGAGCCCTGGGGACGGTGGTTGGCACAGGCGCGGGACACTGGCCCAGAGTGGGGACCCAGCCTCCCGAGGGAGAAGCCCTGGGGCTGCAGGACCCGAGGGGGAAGATCTGAGGGGCTCTGACTCCCACAGCCCAGGGTGAAAGGTCTGCTGCCAGTCCCCAGTCCAGAGGACAGCAGTGGTGACGCAGGAGGGAAGCTTGGGTCAGTTACATAGGCTCTGGACCTGTCTTCCAGGGCCTGACGGGAACTTGTGGGTTTCCTGGGTGGGGAGCAGAGGTCAGGGTCAGGGATGAAGCAGGTAGTCCTGGTGGAATGACTGCTGTGCTGGGGCGGCCCAGCTCCCCACCTGGGGTGCTGGGGGTGGCCCACTAAAGGCCAGTCCCACCCTGTGGTCTCTTCCAGAGGCCCAGCCGACCAGTTGTGAGACAAGTTTGACCAGATGGAGAGACCCGGGCAGGTTATGGGTCCTCGTCAAGGAACTGTCACAGAGACAGCAGAGGACGGGCAGACCACATGCATTGTGGTGAAGCATGGGCACAACCAAGGGAGGGCCCACATGGTTATAAATGTGCACACTCTCAGTTCCCACCTACGTCCAGCGTGTGGGCATTTTAAAAGGACATTTTTCAATAAATGATACATTAAAAAATTTGTAATCGACACATTAAGAGCTAAGTAAACAGAAACCAAGGCAATTATTAACTCCACAATTATTAACTCTATTTGCTATCTTTTGTGGCTCAGCTGCACATAACAGATGACACTGTAATAGCTTGTTCAAGGCAATTTTTTGTTTTGTTTTGTTTTTTGAGATGGTCTTACTATGTAACCCAAGTTGGCCTTGAGCTCATGGCCGTCCTCCTGCCTCAGCCTCCCAAGTGCTGAGACTACACGCGTGCACCCCGCCCCCAAGGCACCATTTTAAGAGCTTTTTATGAGCAGGACTATAGCCTTTGCCCACAGCCCTTGGGCCATATGTGTTTCATAGTTTAGATTTCCTGGGTTTTAGGAAGGGATACAGAGCCCGAACTCTGTTGCTTACTATGCCCAGTGTAGGGTGAGCAGTCACCTATAATTAGAGTAAAATTTCTATGGTAAAATATATGAAACTCCAAACCAAGGGGGATAAGGAAAACTTTCAATAGATTTAGGGCAGTTCAGTCAGCATGAGCCACCAGATGGGGTAGGAAGAACTTCCGGTTTCTGAGCTCTTTGGACGTGAGCTTGTGGTGGAGGATTGTGGTGCACAGTGAACACCGACCCTGTGAGCTGTGTCCTGCTGCACTCCGGTGTCACAGAGGCCCCACCTGTCACACCGTCACACCACTGGCCAGACCTGCTTGCTGGGCCACGCAGATACTTTGCATTCTAACCAGGGGAGGGCTGGTTGGCTTTGCTGACCTTACACACACCCATGGTTTCAGTGAGGTGCGGCTGCTGCCCAGCCTGTTGCCAGGAGCCAGGTCCTTTGTACCAGGGAATAAAGACGCAGTCCCAACCCAGGTGGCCGCGGAGGAGCCCAGGAGTTCACTGTAGCGCAGAACTCAGGGAAGTTCTGAGGTCCAGGCAGCTGGGTGATCATCATGCTTATCCATGCTTTTTAGAGGTTCTTTCAGAACTGCCCACTTGTCTCTAAAGGAAAAATTTCTAGGTGGTTTTCTGGGAGGTTTTTTTGAATTGTTTAAGTTTGGATGTGTGTGTGTGTGTGTGTGTGTGTGTGTGTTCGAGACAGGGTCTCCCTGTGTAATCCGGTCAGGCCTTGAGGTCATGGCAATGCTCCTGCCTCAGCCACCTGAGTAGTGGGATCATAGGTATGCCACGACCAGCAAGTCTAGCTTTTAAATTCCCACTTTGTCAGGTCCATTACAAAGTTATCGTTAAAATCTAAATATGCTGGGCATGGTGGTGTATGCCTGGAATCCCAGAAGACTTCAGGAGGATGGGAAATTTGAGGCCAGCCTAGGCTACACAGAGTTCAAGGTCCGACCACCCTGGACTATGTAACGAGACCCTGTTTCAAAGCCAAAGACACAAACAAAACTCCGCGTGTGTGTGGACAAGCTGTTTTCTCAGCAGAAATTATAAAAGCTATCTGGACGGCCTCTGGAAGAGTTTTCAGAGAGCGCAGGGAAAAATGGCAACAAGCCTCCCATAATTAAATTTAAGCTGTTTCCCAAACCAGTAGCAAACCCTTTCCTGCCCGACCCTAAGCCGCTTTGTGAGGCTCGGCAAGGCCGCAAGCACAGGGAAGCGCGTGCAGGGGACCCCGATGGCCGCGAAAGGCTGCGGGCGCTCCCGACGCCAGCCGCGTCTGCAAACGCGCCCCGTGCCAGCGCGGGCTGCCAGCCGCTTCCGGGACGGGGCGGGACCGGCTGGGGCGGCGGCCGCGGTCACCCGGGCTGTCCTCAGATGACCGCGCGCGGCGGTGCTGGGGTCAAGAGGCGGGGCGGGGGCGGGGCTTCCCGTGGGTATGGGCGTGGTCTCACCGGGACGGGGCCTCGGGAATGGGCCGGGCCCGAGAGGGGCGGGAACCAGGCCCGGGGCGGGGCACGGCGGAGGCGAGAAGGAGGGCGAGGCGGGGCGGCGGGTCAGAGACGCGGCAAGGAGGGGACCGAGGCGACTGTCTGATCGCTCAGCGCGGAAGCAGCAGCGAGGCGAGAACGGGAGCGAGGGGAGGGCACCCCGGGGCTAGACCCGAGGCGGAGCGCAGCCCCCGCGGAGCCACGGCGCCTGCGCGGAACTGCGGCCCCGGTGGGGGCGGGGCCGGCGGCTGCAGAGGCCGCGGGAGCCGCCGGGGGACCGCCCCCCGGTGGGAGGAGCTCGCGTGCGCCTCGGCTGTCCCCGTAACAAGACGTGTGTGTGTGTGCAGGACGGCGGACCTGAACCACGCTGCCTTCGTGTCCTTGTCCTTTACTATCAAAGGAAGGCAGTGTTTGTCCACGGTTTCTTTTCCCCCAGTTAGAACTAACAAGTTGCTGGGAGTGCCACTTGTGTTAGATGCTTGCCGTGTGTGTGTGTGTGTGTGTGTGTGCGCGCGTGTGCGTGTGTATGTGAAGCTCTGCGTTCTGTCCCTAGCATTGGAAAAATTTTTACCTAAGATTTTACTACAGGGTCTCACATGTGTTCTAGACTGGGCTTGAACTGGAGATCTTCCTGCCTCAGGCTCCCTAGTGCTGAGGTTATAGGCATATGCCACCATGCCCAGCAAATAAAACAGTATTTTTAAGACTAACAAACACAAAGGAAATATTTTTCAGATGTAGGCACTCTAATTTTTATGTATCTATGTTATATATTTTATCATTTGAGAGTCAGGATCACAGGATTTTTCCCAGACTAGCCTTGAACTCCTGCGCTCAACTAGGCCTCTTGCCTCAGTCTACCTGGTAGCTAGAACTAGAAGTGTGTAGTCCTGTGCCTGCCTAAAGGATTTTTTTTTTTTTTGTCTTTTTGAGTCAGGGTATTGCTATGCAATTTAGGCTGGCCTTGAGCTGACTTTGTAGCCCGGGCTGGTCTCACACTCACACCTGATGGGTTCAGCCAGTCAGGGGCTTAGTTATGTCTAACACGGCATCACACAACTTGGCACCAGCCAGAAAAACTGCAGCATATCTCTCCAAAAGTAACTTCTGTGTTCTTCTAGTTCCAGAAATAAACCTCCTGCTCCATTTTAGCGCGTGCACCACACCGTCTCCAATCCCAATACTCCACAACCACCCAAGCCTCCATCCCCAGCCCAACTCCTTAAAAGCCATCCTCCAGTTCCCCCAGTTTTGAGGGTCCTTGCAGTCTCCAGCAGCCCACCTGCACCCACAATAAAAGGTTTTTTATTTCTCTGTCTCAACTTCACCAAAAAAACCTAACAGCAATGATCCTCATACCCAGCCAACATACCCAGCTCTAAATGATATCTTTAAATAGAGTAACTGCTACCTTTTTTGAGAAATAATTTTTATTTTTCTTCATCTCCATAAATAGGAAATTTCCATTAAGTGTACACAGGCCAGGTACTGTGGCATGTATTTATAATCTCAGCTACTTAGGAGGCTGAGGCAGAAGGATCTCAAGTTCAAAGCCAACCCGGACAATTTACAGTACCAAGACCCTGTATCAAAATTTTTTAAAAGGTCAAAAGGGATGGGGATATGACTCAGTAGTAGGGCCCCCAATTCAATTCCCAGTGCCAAAAAATGAATATACTGGAAAGAGTCCACTAAAGATTTTATTTCCTTTACTGCAGTTTATCTCCTTGCTCATCAGGGAAGCGAAGGCAGGCTGACGCCTTGCCTGGGGTGGTTGCCGTTGTTAAGTGAGTGACACGCGATGACATATGAATGAGCTCCACTCCAAAACGTGCCAGAGCACATGTGTGCACTTTTTAGCTCCTGCTTAATGCAGAATCAAAATCGAGATGGGGGCAGGGTAGAATCTGGGGCCTAAAATGCCAACAAAAAGGACCTAAAGGGACAGCAGCCTGCGGGTGACTGGGGCTTAAGTCTGGCCTGGCTAACATGAGGCACTAGAAGTAGTTTTCTCTAGTTAGCATCACGTAAAACTCCAAAACAGTCATGAATCCTAAATGTTGACCTGAAGCTGACAACAAAAATTAGAACACCCTAAAACTCTCCTTACTTTTGATTCTGTAATTGCATATCAAAGAATTTATCATAGAAAAATAAGAGAGCCACATGAAGATTACAAAGGTTTTTATTATACTGTTATTTATATTAATGAAAAATATTAGAAATGCTTAGAGAATTAAGTAACATCAGACATTAATAAGCTGCAACAGTATCTGATTATTTTATTATTTTATTTATTGTAACTTTATTTTGAGACAGGGTCTCACTATATAGTCCAGGCTGCCTGAGTCTCCCGAGTGCTGGGATTACAGGTGTACACCACTATGCCTAGATAGTATCTAGTCATTTAAATCAGATTTTTAAAGGCATTTTCATGTACTAATGATGAGAATACAAAAAGGATTTGAAAGGATTTTTTTTTTTTTAAATTTTGAGACAATCACACTAAGTTGATAAGTTGCCCTGGCTGGCTTTGAATTTGGGATTCTCCTGCCTCAGCCTCCAAGAGTGCTAGGATTACAGGCCTGGCTTGAAAGTACAAACTGTAAATGCGTGAAGTCTGCAATTCAATTTCTATGTCTAGAAATTTATCTTGAGAAAATCATTGGGCGGATATGAAAATCTGTGGACAAATAGTTCACTGACAGATTGCTCTTACTAGCTAGAAATTAGACCCAAGCCAAACACCCATCAATGGAGAATGGTTCCGGGGTGCTCTTGCAGCCAGCCGTGGGGCACAGGAGCAATCAGGAGGGATCGGGCCGGCTGGGAATGCAGGCCCTGGGCAGGATGCAGGCCGAGGGTCAGGTGGACGAATGTGTGCTGCAGAGCCAGTGTTTTGCATGGTTCGGCCTCCACGGCCAGTTAGGACAGTGAAGACCGTCTGTGTTTATGTAAGCAAATATTTAACCGTGTAGAAAGTGTCTAGCAGGCCATGGATGGTGATGTGCTCAGCGAGCTTAGAGTCAGCTCTCCAGAAAAACCCGGCCCTGCTGGTAGGTGTTTGCCAATCCCTCCGTGGGGACTCCCCCGCCGGGCTGTTTCAGGCTCTCTGCTAGAAACCCGGAGGCTTCAGCCAGGTGAGGCCGCACGGGTGTCTGCAGTGCGGAGTGGGACACACTCCGTGCCTTCCGCACACTCGCCTGCAAGAGGGGGGTTGGGTTTTGTTTTTGCCTTTTTGTGATGAAATTGCACCACTGTTTTAATCCACAAAAAGAATAAAAATTACTAATTGAAGAAATAAACTTCTAAAACTGTTTAAAGACATAAGAAGATGCTTACGACACACTGTCAAGTAAAAATAATATGTCACTGGCTGGGGGTGCAGCCCAGTGGTAGAGCACTTGCTAGTAAGTGCTAGATCTTGGGTTTGACCCCCAGCACTGGGGCAAAAAAAAAAAAAGCATCTGGTATGATCCCTTTTTTATTTTTGAGACAGGGTCTTGCTATGCAGTTCAGGCTGATCTTAAGTCGCTATATAGCCCAGGCTGGCCTTGAGCTCATGGCCTCAGCTTCCCAGGAGCTGGAATTATAGGTAAGCATCACCATGCCTGGCCCAAATTCATTTCATATTTACAGAGGAAAATGTCTGAAAGAAAGTAGATGAAAATGTATATGGTAGTTATAGTAGAATGATAGACTTCTGGATGGTTCTTGGTTTTTGTTTCACCTGTCAATATTTCTCATATTTTCTACAAATGCTTTTATAATTCTATAATGCCTTCATAATCAAAAGAAATCATGACACAGAAAATACTGCCTTGTCTCTGCTCTGACTTCTTAGGTAACAATTTTGTCCCTTTTGAGCTGCCATTACTATAGTCAGAGCATACAAGTATCTTAAAATGTGGATGAGGGGAATTTTTTTTCTATTTTTCTATCTCTAAAAGGTAACGAGGGGAATTCATTTTCGTTTTTACTTATGTGGCCTAATAGCTTGCAATGATACAAGTCAGTCCTTGCCAGATGGAGTGACACACACCTGTAATCCCAGTACTCTGTGGAAGGCTGAGTCAGGAGGATTGCAAGTTTAAGGCCAGCCTGGGCAACTTAGTGACTTGTCTCAGAAGAAAAAAAAAAAAAAAAAAGGCCCTGATTTGAGCAGCTACTACCACAGTTCCTACTGTAAGTTTTTATTTTTATTTTTTCTGGTGTGGGCATCAAACCCAGGGTCTTGTGCACAGCAGGCAGACACCCTACCACTAAGCCACACAGTTTAGCACCCTCCTCTACTTCCAGCCCAAGTTACTGCAGCCAAAGTTCTCACCTCTGCCGTCAGTATGGTCCACACTGTAATTAGAAAGGATTTGGGAGCTGTGCGTGCATGGTGCCAAGAGATTAATCACCTTAAAATGTGCCTTTCCCTTTTATTTTGCTGAGAGACCTCTAATGGCAAGTTGCCTGAGAGCGTCTACAGCTTCTGTAACAATTACAGAAGTACATTACTGTCTGGACAGAAAAAGCCCACAAGGACATATTTCAAATTATTAGTGAAGCTTTTCTCTGCAAACAGTGGGATTAGGGGAGATTTTGTTCTGCAAGCTTTATGTTTCTGAAATGTTTTAACAAAACCTGAGATTACTTTTGCAGTGCAAAAATTTATAAAAGCAAGGAGGGAATTTTTTTGTCAAGTCACCACTGACTGGAGGGTGAATTTGCAGTGCCTTTCATTTTGCCCAAAGTCTACCTGCCTCATCAAACCTCCCCTGGCCGCATCAGCCTCTGAAGGATAGCCCGTTCCCCTGAATTTCCTCGCCTCCTGACTCCAGCACTGAGCTCTGCATTGTATCACACACACTGAGCATCACCATTCATTTATGGACACTTAAGGATGGAGTTTATATTAATCCTTTGTTTGCTCTCGGTGCTGGGTTTGAACCCAGGGCCTCACAAACTGCTAAGCAACTGCGCTGCCTCCTGGTCCAAACTCCTGGTCCCCGTGTTCATTCTTTGTGATCCCACAAGTGCCTTAACAATTCCCAAGCTGCAGCAGATGGTCACGAAGTGTTTATTAAATTCGTTTTCTAGGTGTGGTGGCACATGCCTGTAATCCCAGCCCTCAGGAGGCTGAGGCAAGAGGATCCTGGCAAATTAAAGGCCAGCCTGGGCTGCATAGTGAGTTCAGGGCCAGTCTGAACTATACAACTACACAGTGAGAACTTCAAGTGAATCTCAAAAAGAAATAAAGAAATAAAGAAAATTAGTTTGTAACTTCACATCTAAGGAAACTGAAAATGACATGAAAGATTATTTTCTTAGAGATAACCCCACAGCAAACTGATTGGAAAGAATCAGTCTATAAGAATATTTATAGGCTAAAAGCCAGGTGTGGTGGTGCACACCTTTAATCCCAGCACTTGGGAGGCTGAGGTAGGCGGAGCATTGTGAGTTCGAGGCCAGCTTGGGCTACAGCGCAAGCACAAGGCCGGCCTGAGCTACATAGTGCGACCCTGCCTCAAAAAAAAACTGGGGCTGGGGGTTTGGCTCAGGGGCTTAAGCACCTGCCTGGTAGGCATGAGGTTGTGAGTTTGATCCCCCGTGCCACAAAAAAAAAAAAAAAAAGAATATTTATAGGCTAAAGAAGAAAAGATAGAAACAGTTGAAAGAGAAGATACTGTATTTGTTTCTTGTGGTGGCTGCAACAGTTACCACAATTTGGTGACATAATGCACAAATCTATTCTTCCCCAGTTTAGAGGCCAGAAGCCCATTGGGCCCGCAGGGCGTCGCCCCTGCCGCCACCGGGAGACCCAGTTTTTCGCCTCTTGCCTCTCCCCAGCACCCATGCTGTGGACACGTTGCCACCATGCCCAGCTTTCCTTTCTTGTCCTTTCCATGAGAAAAGTAAATATCTTTCTCTTGTATAAGGCAGACAAATCACATCTCCTATCAGAAAGGGCTCCAAGAAGTTAACTGTTTTGGAGAGCATAGCCCGTAAGGACACAGCAATAGAAATGCACAGACCCATACCATGTTTGGATTCAATGAGTTCGTGTAGGCCCACATCTACACGTACAGTCTCTGGGGAGTAAAGCGGTGACCAGGAGACAGCGTCAGTCTACAGGGAGCTCTGGCTGGTCTGTAGGGTTGGTAATTACAGCACAAGACTAAAGGGCATGGGCCGGGGATATAGTTCGGTGGCATGAGCACCTGCCTACCAAGCGCAAGGCCATGAGTTCAATTCCTAGTATCCCCCGCAAAAAAAAAAAAAAAAAAAAGACTAAAGGGCACAAGACTGTGGGGCTCCCAAGCCCCGGTGAGGGGCTGGAAAGGGGGTCTCGTCCTGGCAGTGCCTTCTTGCGGGCCTGCAGGGGCTAGGGGCCAGGGTGGCAGTGGGGGCGCAGGCTACTGGGCTCTCCAGGCAAATTAACAACAGACACAGTGACAAGGGAGGCTGCCCACAGCCAGAAGGGCGCAAATCTCAGGTATCCCGGCTACTAGACGTGAACTCAGAAGCGGGAGCCGGGCCATCAGCGCTCCCCGGCCCATCCTGTGCAAATCGGTTCACAGCCAGCGTGTGGGGTCCTGGAGTCTGCAGCAGTCTCGGGGTGACCCCGGGTGCTGGGGGTGAGGGCCCAGGTGGCTGCGTGTTGAAGCCCTCAGAGCTGGAGTTTAGGGCCAGACCACTGGGTCCTGGGGCGCTGTCCCGGGCAGGGGTCAGTGGCAGCAGGTTAGTCACACTGATGACAGCATTAGAGACTGGAGCAGCCCTTCCTGCCACCCTGTCTTGGCAGGTGGTCGAATGGGGGCCATCTCCGCGCTGTGGGGTGGGGAGGAATCTTCACCAGAGTGCAAACTGACGACCTCGGCCAACCTCCGTAAGCAACACGATTCCCCTTCTAAAGTGCTCCATCCTGGGTGTTTTGTTACAGCAGCATAAGACAGACCCATTCAGAGCCTTCTGTGGTGGAGGATATGGGGCCAGCAGATCCGGAGAGGCAGGTCATGCTGAGCCAGGGGACGGAGTCCAGGAGGGAGGACGCCAGGTGCTGGAGCAAACGCAGGGGGAACAGCAGTCCGTGTGGGGAGCCTGGCGTGGGTGCCCAGCCCAGCTCGGTCAGGTCCCACAGCTGAGGACCCAGAGGCCAACTGCAAGTTCCGCTGTGACCTGGCCCCGGCCCACTGGCCAGAAACCTGAGTTCACAAGGCCCTCTCCTCCGGTCTGATTACTTTGCTGCTGCGGTGTGCAGACTCTGGCGAGTGCCCCACGTATGTTACCCACCAATTATGAAGGCTGTTGCCAAGGAGACGGGACAGAGGGGACAAGGGACCTCTCGCAGAGGCCCCCACCTCTGGGTGAAGCTATCTGGAAGCTTTCCAAGCCTGTCCTCGGCAGTGTGTGTGGCTTTATAACGTAGGCGCGATTGATCACATCTCTTACAGTCAACCCTTGGCTCCTCTCCTCTCCCGCTCCTCCAATCACAGGCTGGTTCCCTCGGCAACCAGCCCATCGTGAGGCTACCAAGGAGAGGCTACCGGGGAGTGGCCAAGGGTCAGCTCATTGCACTGGCACCAAGAAAGACGCTTCTCTCACCGGAAATTCCAAGGGATTTCAGAGCTTGGGGCCAGGTGCACTTTCAACTCAGGAAATTACAAAGGTTTTAGGAGCTCGGAGTCAGAAACCAGGGTCAGCAATCCCATTCTAGCATAAAGATTCTCCTGGCATCCCTGTTACTAAGGAAATCACAAAGGGTTTGGGAGTCATGCTAAAAAGCCAGGGTAAAGCCAAATACAATATCACAGGCAGTCATGGGAGGTTTTTACATACAGAACAATTGATCAATTAAGTCATCTTACTAAAGACAATGGGAATCAGGTTTGCACTGGTGGAGATGGGAGTTCCCTACATGGAATATAAAGGAACTAGGAGAACGAGTTGGGTTTGGGCTGGAGTTTGGAGGGACAGGGTGAACCCATGATTTTGAACACACAGGTGGCTATGAGAACACAATCAGACGTAAATGCACGCGTGTGTGAACATGCATATCCACTGTGTACGAACGCATAGTTCCAGGTGCAGATGTAGGTCTGTGTCACATGCCCCAGCTCCTCCACCCACGGGCCTGGGGACAGTGGCACTGTGACAGCACAGAGAACATGGAGTACCTGGTCTCGCTTTCTAGATGCCAACCTCCAGCAAAAGGAACCAGGGCTTCCAGTGAAATGGTTGATTCCAGGGCTGGGGCGGGCAAAATGCCAAGGAGGGTTGGAACGTCTTATGCAGTAATGAGGTACAAAAAGAACAAGGGAGCTATGTCCAGAGGATAAAAGGCCAAACTGGAGGGGCCCCATGGGCCACACGTGGCACTGCCGAACAGCACGGCGATGCCGGCAGTAAGGTGTGGCAGCCCACCGAGTAACAGGAATCTCTTCACCACTGCAGATGTAAACAAATCCATAGGCAGAACGCTTGGTGAGGGAGGAGACGCTTACACGATCTTAAGTTTTCTCCATCAAAGACTTCACTGCAAAGGGCAAAGAGTGACCGCAGAGTGGCAAAGTCCGGCAGATGCCGCCTTCATCAAGTGATCAAAGTCACTGCCATCGGGTGGCACAGGGGACTGTGTCATGGCCGTGGGTACACAGGGCCAGCATCACGCCTCTGACCCTCCTCAGGTGAGCCCACGCTGAAGGAGAGTGTCCAGCGACAGTGGCCTGTCATTTTGGAAAGTGCCAAGTCACGATAAAAGCAAAAGAAAAACTAAGGCTCTGTTTAAGATGCAAAGGCTGAGGAGGAGCTGCACCCTTCGCCGTGGAAAGGGCAGCCTCGGGACCACTGGCGACGTCGGCACGGAGCCTGAGCACCAGACAGATCCAGACTGGCATGGAGTTCCCGACGCTGACAACTGCCCTGGGGTGTGCCAGGTGGGCGCGGGGTGACGGAAGCCTGACTCAGAGTCAGGCGTCCGGGGTGTGGGCCCAGAGAGCAGCGGAGCCTGGCCAGCAGGAGGGGAGCGCAGGAAGCCTGAGGAGGCTGAGACTTTGCCTACCCGGGTGGGTTCAGAGCCCCCGGCCACACCTCGGCCACCCCGGTCCAGTGAGCTCCCCACACCGTGGGGACAGAGTCTGCGTCTCCAGGTCCAGCCCCAGCTTCTTCATTTGTGGGTTGTTCTGTTGGTTTGGTCTTCAGTCCTGAGGACCAGACCCCGAGCCTTCCCACTGAGCTCCATCCCCTGCCTGGACTCAGACAGCGAACGGGTGGTGGAACTGGGGCCAGGACGAGGTTTGCTGGCTGCTGGCGGTGCCAGGATGCCACCGGATTCTTCCGGTTTCAGAGGATGATGGGGGGGCCTTGTCTCCATCAAAACTTTCAGGGGCAGTCTGCACGTGAGCTTGTGGGAAAAAAAATCACAGGCTGAGATGTCCCCCAAAATAGTAAACATCAAACAGAGGGAGCTAAAGTGGAGAAAAAGTTGGGTGTGGTGGCGCACAGCTGTCATCTCAGAACTAGGGAGGCTGAAGCAGGAGGATCACCAAGAGTTCAAGGCCAGCCTGAATTCTAGTGAGACCCTGAAAAAAGTGAAGAGAAGAGAAGTTGCACAAAGCTCCATGAGGGGACAGGAGGGTGGCAGATGAGTCTCCTTTTGGACGGATCCAGGCTGATGTGTCTGAGATTGTAGGACACAGAAAAGAACATGAACCCAAGACTGTGTTTTATTCCAAGGAAGACAACCTCGACTCACTGTTGGCTCTTTCCTAAAGCCATGTAACAGTCTCATGCTGGGCCTCATTGTGAAGAATTTGGCAAAAGGAACTGAAAGCATTATTTGTCCTTCCTACAATGACACAGCAATGAAGTATGACCTAGAATGTACATTTAATTCTTCCCAGAAACCTTAAAAAAAGGATCTGAGAGATATACCAGTTCATAGAAAGTGGGAACCAAAATAAAAACAAAAACAAAAACGAACAAAAACAAAAACAAAAACAAAAAACACAAATAGATTCCCTAAGAAAAAAAATTCTTTTTTTTTTTTTTGCAGCACCAGGGATTAAACTCACAGCCTCATGCCTGCCAGACAAGCACTTAAGCCACTGAGCCAAACTCCCAGGCCTAGTTTTTTGAGGCAGGGTTGCGCTATATAGCTCAGGCTGGCCTTGCGCTCGCATTGTAGCCCAAGCTGACCTCGAACTCACAACACTCCTCCTACCTCAGCCTTCCAAGTGCTGGGACTAAAGGCGTGCGCCACCATACCCGGCTAAGGTTCTTTTAAAAATAGGGTTAAATTAGCCAGGTGTGGTAGCACATGCCTGTGATCCCAGCACGCAGGAAGCTGAAGCAAGAGGATCTCTGCAAATTCAAGGCCAGCCTGGGTCTAGCTGAGTCATTAAATTACCCAGGCTGTGCTTAGACTTGTGATTCTCCTGCCTCAGCCTCCCGGGGTGCTGGGATTACAGGTGTGCACCTCCAGGCCTGGCTCCTACGTCCTCAGTGGGGTGGCATTCCCTGGGGGCCCATCTCCTGGGCTCAGTTGTGTTTCGGCTGCAGAGCCTGATCACCCCTGGTGAGGCTACAATCCAGTTGTTCAAGTTGTGCGTCAGAAAGGCTGGGCCCTTCCCAGGGCCGGGGTGATATTAGGGCCACCAAGACCTTTTGCTCAGGGGTCTCCCAGGCACGAGCATCTGGTGGCAGTGTTTCTGAGCACAGAGATACAGAAGTCTCTGCATGGCTGTTAGGGTCCCCAAGTCGATTTCTAACCCGTTCTTTCAAACTGGAAATGTGTGTTCCAGAGCCCCTGTGCTGGACCCCAGCTGGACCCCAGGCCAACTCTTGGTCCCCATTTGGCCACATGCAGCTCCTCCATGGAACTGCAAAGCTGTGACCTAGGATACCACTGCTCTGGGAAAGTGCGCCCAGCAGGGAACAGGGCTGCCTTTCCTGCCCCTGAGCCAAGATCCTTCTGCCTCAGCCTCCCAAGTGGGCTAAGGGAGCCATGGCAGAAGCAGCCCTGGCCTCTATGCACTGGGCAGAGCTGTGCTACCTGGGGCTGGGGTGTTGGGGTGCCTTCCCTGACCTGCTTTCCTCTGGGCTCATAAGGCTGTTTTGGGGGGCATGATTCTAGCAAGACTTGCTACAAAAAAGCAGAAAATAAGGTAGTAAAATACCAAGAGGTGCGCGCGTGCGTGTGTGCGTGCGCGTGTCATGCTTGGGATGGAACCCAGGGCCTCCTATGCTAGGCAAGGGCCATACACTGAGCTACATAGCAGCCTTTTCCATTTTATTTTGTGACCAGGTCTCACTATATTGGCCAGCCTGACTTTGCACTTGTGATTCTTCCTGCTTCAGCCTCCCAAGCAGCTGGGATTACTGGTGTGCACCAAACCTGATTATATCTAGCACTTTCCCCCTTTCTTCTGTGGTCTGTCTTTGGACTTATTATGGTGCTTTAAATGTGTGACTTAATCTCCTTTGATGTAAGAAAAGATTTACTTTATTTATTTATTTTCTTTTGCGGCACCAGGGATCGAACTCACAGCCTCATGCCTGTCTGACAGGTGCTTTACGCTACTGAGCCAAACTCCTGGCCCTAGTTTTTTGAGGCAGGGTCGCACTATGTAGGTCAGGCTGGCCTTGCACTCACATTGTAGCTCAAGCTGGCCTTGAACTCACAACGCTCCACCTACCTCAGCCTCAAGAGTGCTGGGATTAAAGGCGTGTGGCACCACGCTCGGCTTGAAGAAAAAATTTAAATATGCTTGATTAACATGAATTTAGTAATTTTTAGAATGTGTAAAGCCACTTTTGAATACAAATGTATTCGTCAGGCACTCAGGAGGCTGAGGCGGGAGGATTGGTGTGAGTTCCAGGCCAGCCTGAACTACATAGCAAGATTGTCTCAAAAGACCAAAGTGAGGGGCATGAAGATGGGACAGCAGGGCAGGGAACCAAGTGCGGCTCTCCCTATGCCCGGGCCTGGGGCAGTGGGGTGGGGGCCCCAGAGTCTGGGACCGGGCCCACAGGGACAGGGCTGATGGCCACCTGGGCAGGAGGCAGCATCGCAGGCCGAGCAGTGGGGCAAAGTCCTTCCAGAGACACAGTCACCTCCCGCCCAGTGCGCGGAGGGCAGGGCAGCCGGGCTGAGAGGGTGGCTCCACCCCGCCCTGGCCACAGGACGCTGTGTCCGTCCCTACCTGCGGCAGGCCTGTGGCCAGGCCGGATCAGTTGTTCTCCAACCTTATCCAGCTTCGGGTCTGACTGGTCCCTGAGGTTTGAGTTTCCAATGTGCCGGCCTGGTCTCTAAATGTGGGGGCGCTCAAGCTGGGGACGGGCAGAGTCCAGGGCAGGAGCGCGCATGTGTGCGTGTGGCTGTGTGTGTGTACACGTGTGTGTGTGTGTGTGTGTGTGGCTGTGTGTGTACACGCGTGTGCGCGCGCGAGGGCTTTTGTATTGCTAATTCCATCCTACTTTTTCTACAAATGTGTCCTGCTTCCAGAAAACACTGACATCCAAGGCAGATTCACTAGAGGGAGGGGACACTTGTATTCTGTAGTTACTGGTTTTATAAAACTATCCCAAAGGTATTTCCCAATACACTAAAGTATTTGCATATATAACCATGATTCAACATGGTTGTTTCAACCATTTTTGTTTCAGGAACTGATTACAAGGCAAGTCAGGTTTGTTCAAAAAATGCAAGTAATTAAAACAGGTTTTTTTTTTTTTTTTTGCGGCACCGGGGATTGAACTCACAACCTCACGCCTGCCAGGGCAGGCGCTTAAGGCACTGAGCCAAACTCCCAGCCCTGGTTTTTTGAGGCAGGGTCGCACTATGTAGCTCAGGCCGGCCTTGCACTCGCGTTGTAGCCCAAGCCGGCCTCGAACTCACAACGCTCCGCCTACCTCAGCCTCCCGAGTGCTGGGATTAAAGGC
>RJWM01017423.1:0-43183 GCA_004363535.1 Dasyprocta punctata | reverse complement strand
GCACTCGGGAGGCTGAGGTAGGAGGAGCGTTGGGAGTTCGAGGCCCGCTTGGGCTACAACGTGAGCGCAAGGCTGGCCTGAGCTACATAGTGCGACCCTGCCTTGAAAAACTAGGGCCAGGAGTTTGGCTCAGTGGTGTAAGCGCCTGTCTGGCAGGTGTGAAGCTGTGAGTTAGATCCCTGGTGCCGCAAAAAAGAAAAAAAAAAAAAAAAAATTAGGGCTGGGGATTTAGCTCAGCGGCTTAAGGTGCCTGCCTGGCAGGCATGAGGTTGTGAGTTCAATCCCTGGTACCAAAAAAAAAAAAAAAAAAAAAAAAAAGACACTCCCACTGGTTAAATCTGGGACAGTCTGACAATAAAAAATCATATGAGTCGGGCGTGGTGGCACACGCCTGTAATCCTAGCAAGAGACAGGAGTTTCATGCAAGTTCAAGACCAGCCTGAACTGCATAACAAGACCCTGTCTCAAAAAGACCAACCTCCCAAAATCAAAAAATTTTAAAAATCATACTAATAAATAATATAAAACACTTTAAATAAACTGGAATCCATTAGTCTACAGACCTAATATTAACTTAATTAGCTAGATGTTTGATGAGGAATGAGATACTAACATGTTCAAGTATCTCTCCACAAAATACATGCTATTCATGTAAAGCCAAGAGAAACTTCAAATTCAAAGTCTGGCAGACACTTTAAACAATCAATGGTGACACTACCAATGAACCATGTGCCAGGTCACAGGATACAATAGAAAGAATACATTCTCAGATGCTCTTCCTACAAATGTGTAACTGGCATCTAATCACAAGGAAACATCAGATAGCCTGTGATCCCAGCACCTGGGAGGCTGAGGCAGGGGAACTGCTGCGAGTTTGAGGCCAGCCTGTACTGCACAGTGAAACCCTGTCTGAAAAAGACGAAACAAAATAAAAAACAACAAAAAAAACATCAGATAAACCCAAAGGGACATTTTACAAAATAACTGACTTATAATTTTCAAAGATATTATGAAAATTCAGGTGTAGGCACAGTCCTGAACTGAATCCTGGCACCATTGAGGAGCTTACTAGAATAACTGGTAAAACTGAGTAAGAGCTGATGGTTAGAAGGCAGTGATATATAAACCTGAATTCTCTTGTAATGGCCCGCTTGTGTTTATAGAGAATACCATCTTGAGAAAACAGACAAAATATTTGTGAGTGAAAAAAAGTACTTGAGGGTGTTAGGTGGGGGGCACTGTGTTGGCATTTTACCTTCAAATAATTCAGATAAAACAATTCTTAGTACTATACACAGCTACTTTCAAAAGCTTAAGAGTCAGGAATGGTGGCACACGCCAGTTATCTCAGCACTCAGGAGGCTGAGGCAGGAGACAGCCACAAGTTTGAGGCCAGCCTGGGCTACAAAGTGAGTTCAAGGCCAGCGTGAACTACATAGTGAGATGCTGTCTCAAAAAAATCAACCAAGGGCCAGAAGTTTGGCTCAGTAGCTTAAGCACTTGTCTGGCAGGTGTGAGGTTGTGAGTTCGACCCCTGGTGCCGAACCAAAAAAACAAAAAAAAATAAACCAAATAATAGAACATCACAACTGCTGGGCACTGAGGCACATGCCTGTAATCTCAGCACTCTGAGAGCCAAAGGCAGGAGGATTTTAAGTTAGAGGTCAGTCTGGGCAACACAGATGGACCCTGTCTCTAAATACAAAATTTTAAAAATGGTTGAGGAACCAGCCTTGAATTCAATTCCTAGGCAAGAAATATGGCTTAGGAATCTCTTTCAATCCTTACTGCAATTGTGCCGGGCGTGGTGGCGCATGCCTTTAATCCCAGCACTCGGGAGGCTGAGGTAGGTGGGGCGTTGTGAGTTCAAGGCTGGCTTGGGCTACAACGCGAGCGCAAGGCCGGCCTGAGCTACATAGTGCGACCCTGCCTCAAAAAACCAGGGCTGGGGAGTTTGGCTCAGCGGCTTAAGCGCCTGTCCTGGCAAGCGCAAGGTTGTGAGTTCAATCCCCAGTGCTGCAAAAAAAAAAAAAAAAAAAAAAATCCTTACTGCAATCGAAAGAAAAAAGAGAAGGGTAAATAAATCAACCAACCAACCAGTACCACTCCTCAACTGTAGAATTTCTCAACTAATTCATGAAAGAGTATTAAAATTCCTCAAATTAGTCACTTAGTATTTCAGAAGCAGAGCTAAAAACCAATCTGTGTTTCTTGGTACATTATGAACAAATCCAACTTGGTATATCTCAGTTTTTAAAACCTGTGATAGCGTAGCCATGGTCAGGTGTTCAACCATTTCCAAGAGCCAGGCATGCTTGGTGCACATTTGTAATCCCAGCACTACAGGCAGAGGCAGGAGAATCTAAGGCCAGCCTGGGTCACACAGTGAGTTCAAGGTCAACCTGTACTACATGGACAGACTCTATCTCAAAAAATAAATACATAGGGCCAGGCATTTAGTTCAGCAGCGTAAGCGCCTGCCTGGCAAGCATAAGGTCATGAGTTCTATCCCTGGTACCAATAATTAAATAAAGAAATAAAATTAAATAAATACATAAATAAAAATTCAACAGTCCCTGTTGAATTTCAGCGGACAATCCACAAAACAACCAAAAGCAGCAATGTGAGTGTCCATGGCCTTTTATCCTAAAAGTTTTCTAGAGTGACGCCAATCTTCATATTTTTATTCCATCATCCTCATAAAATCTCAGGTTACCCTACTAAACCTCTCAGGGAATTCCCCTTGTAAATCACGAGGGCAGTCGGTGCTCTTGGCCCACTCATTCCTTCCGTCACTGGGCTGGGGCTGAGAGGTCCCCAGGCTGAAATAAGGAACCTATCCCATCCTTCTGTAGAAGTTTGCAGGTTCGCAGAAAAAGCATTTTCAGAATGAGTCAGTGAGAGGCACGGGAAGGCTGCATCGGACAGAGGCGTTAGGGTGCGCTCGAGTGAACTGCAGCTGCCTATCTCCGTTCTGCCTAGTCCTTACCTCTCCTATCCTACCTGACTTCCTCCACAGCTGCGGAGCCTGGGCAGGCCCTGAAGTTTCTCCAGGCTTTTCCATCAGGTGTACATTGGGGCAGCAGGCCTAAGATGTGCTTCCCTGTATCCCACACTGGGCCTTGCACACATACAATAGGCATTTTAGAACTCATAGAGCTGGCTGTTTCGGAGTGAGGAAAGCCAGAGCGATTCTGCCCCTGCATCTGTCATTTTGTTTACCTTCTCCTCTGGGGGAATATGTCACTAAATTTGGCAACCGGCAAATTTGCATCTCTCACGCCAACTCAAATACTTCCTCTGGGAAACCTTTTTCGGATACTTCTTCATTCTCCTTCTTTCTCTCTCTCTCTGGTGGTACTGGGGGGCTGAACCTAGAGCCCTCACACTGAGGTACATCCCCAGCCCCCCTTAATTTTTTTTTTTAATAATTTTGAGACATGATCTTTCTAAATTGCCAGATTACCCAGGCTGAATTCAAATTGTCCTGCCTCAGCCTCCAAGAGTGCTGGGATTACATGCCTCCATTTCATTGCTCTCTTTTATCTGCTGCACGGTAGGGTCTGTACCAGGCTTCTGACAATTCAATTCTGATTAAATCTGTCTCATGACTTCTGGGTACTAAAGGAAGCAAACAAACTACTACTGTAGGCATTTTCCTACTGCCTTATTTATCATGATGGCGCATGTGCTAGAAAAGCCCAGTATCTTCCTAGATGGTGTGAAAACCACAACTTCTGTTTTTCCTTTGTTTTTTAAAGTTTCTAATTTAGGAGCACAAAGGGTACCTTGAAGCAAAAGTGGCTTTACAACATTTGGTTTAACCTAGGAATGGGGGGAGGGGAAGGGAACTCTCACCAGAAACCTTTTACAGGAAACAGGAAGTGGCTTCTATCCCACACCCATTCTGTATTCTCTGTATAATCCAACTAGTTATTCTGCACAATTCAGGTAAAAGGGCTGATTCTGAGTCCAGAATTTTTGAGTTCAAACATAACTTCAAAATCATAGGGCCACCTCTGCCAAAATGGAGAAGGCACGTTATTATTATAATACGGTGACAAAGCCATGGCCAAAACCCAGTGTGGCCAAGCCCTGCTAGAGAGCTCTGGTTAAGGCCACACAAAGACAAGGTTTGGAATCCCAGGGATTGACATCAGGAATGTATTGAATGTCTCGCAACCTTGCGGGCTTGGGGTTGGAATCCAGGCTGGAATTGTACAAGTGTAACAGCTGACTAACAATGTCAGCTGGGGAATATTTTGATACCTTCAAATTCGGCCCCATGTAGGAAGAGGCTGTACAAAATTCTCTGACTATAGCACCCTGAGCAATGGTACACCAAGGCCCAGCCCCAGCGCCTGCGTGAGCTGCCACATTCTCCTCGTAGTGAGATAAAGTGGTTCCCAAAAGGTTTCCAGATCCACCCCAGCGGGCACCATCAGAAGTGACTGCAGGGAAACCTCCAGCTGTGAATGGCTAACAAAGCTAGGCCACTTGCTCCGCATTTGAATGTAAAGAGTGCCTCACTCAGAGAAGGCCCTTAAGCCATAAAACCCTGCACACCAAGGCCAAGTGTCACACTTGTGAGAGGGTGTGATTTATAAATTGACAGCACCCACAAAGCTGCTTTTGTACTCCTCCGTTTGTTAACAATTCCCCCCCCCCCATCAAACTCGTGGAGCTATTCAGATAAAGCTTGACTGCTTGACTGAGTCTCCAAAATTAAAAAAAGGAAAGGACGAAAGAAAGAAAAGAACCAAAGTTTTGGCCAAAACACCAATGTTCAACTCTGGTAATTATGGTCCTGTGAATAGACACTAAAATTAGGGCTTAATAATTCCTCTGTATCACACTCACAGCATCGAGCTCTTCTAATACAAACATAAAAAGCAAAAGAAAGAAAATCGCCAGTGCTGCCTTGCTGGAGCCTCTGAGAGTTCCACTTCTGTGGTTTGCAGCAAGTCTCTTTTGTGGTTTCTGCACTCCTTAGAATGCCCCCGTTAGAGCAAGTTTAACTTGAAATTATGACCTGCTGGGGTTTTTTCTCAACCTTTAAATCTTTTAAAGCAAAAAGTAAATATGGGCTTGGTTGTGTCTTTCCTCTCAGTTCAACAAAACCATTTCAGGCCACTTTGAGTTGTTTTCCCCAATGCATGATTCCATTCTCAGAGTCCAATACTTGCTACAGAAACCATCAACTTCTGATTCCTTTCCCATTCCTGTCTTTAAATACATTTAGTTCATTCACCAGGTCCAAACAGAGGCTAATCCCCTAACATCAACCACATTACAGAGCATGTAACTAAATTACACACTATGGCAGAGACCTGTAATCTTAGCTACTAAGGGGGCTGAAGCAGGAAGATCACAACTTTGAGGCCAATGTTGATAAGTTAGTGAGATCTGTTTCACAATACAAGTGTTACAGACATTGCTCAGTTGTAGAGTGATGCTGGGTTTAATCCCCAGTACTGACAAAGCGGGGTGTATATGCCTGTAATTCCTGGAACATAAATTTGAGACTGCCCAAAGCAATTTGGTGGGAGGCCATCTCCCCAAAAATCTAAATAACAACAACAAAAAAAGGACTTAAGGTAGAATGTTTGCCTAGATGCTCAAAGCTGTGGGTTCAATTCCTGGACTGCCACCCACTCACCCACCCACACATGCCCTCTTTCTTTCCATATTTTATATACATATTATTATTTTTTTTTAAAGACAGGTTCTTGCCACGTAGCCCAGGCTGGCCTCAAGCTCATGGCAATTCTCCTGCCTCAGCCTCCCAAGTGCTGGGATTACAGGCATGTGCCACCATGTCCGGTTATATTAAGTATTATTAAATGTCATTTGGTGAAAGAAATCAGTCAGGGCACAGTGGCACATGCCTATAATCAATCTATTCAGAGGCTGAGTCAGGATGCTCACAAGTTTGAGGCCAACCCAGGAAACTCAGTGAGACCCTAATGAAAATAAAAACTTAAAAAAAGACTAGGGATATAGAGCTCAGTGGTAGAGAACTTCCCTAGCCCTGAGTTCAGTGCAGGGGTGAAGGTGTTTAAACTGCCTCCTGCACACTTAGTACTTATCAAACTGTCTATCTGAAAAAATTATCTGTATAAAAATAATGGCTTCTGCTCACAACAAACTGATACTACTCCATGCACCCCAGGTCTAAACTGGTGGCCCATACACCAAATAAGCCACTCAGGCATGCTCTCTTTGGCTTCCACAGTGTTGACCAAGCAGCATTCAAAGTAATTTCAGCAGCAGTTAAAAAATTTGGGACACTGCATATAAAAATTGGCATTTACAAATTCTCTTGCAAATTTATGTCTGGACTGTGGACCCTCTTTCCCCCAGAGCAACAGCTGACTGATGCTAAGCTACAGCCACCTCCGATGGGTGGGGTAAGCATGGGCTCCCCCCATAAGACTGCCCCACTGGGTTTGCTTTTTCTCATTTGCAATTGAAAAGGCTCAACCCCCATAAAGCCCCAGGGTTCCTGACCTGGGCTCCAGCTCCCTAACCCACCTTCTTGTGGCAAGTACTGTACCTTTTTGACCATTGTGGTCTCAGATGAATCAAGTTTTGCTCTCTTGGTGTCAGGACCATCTTCTACTCCTTGGCTAACTTTGGCAACTTTGGTTTTCTCCCTAGAGACAGAATTGAGTTCTATTATGAACTGTGCCATGATTTTAAAAAATAAGTATTACCAGTTGAGTAGGATGGTATGTGTAAAGCACAAAACCTTTGAAGTCAAGCAGACCTGGGTTCAAATCCCAACGCTGTCACAAATTACCTGATAAGTCAGTGACCCACTCTGTGGAAACAGCAGTCCCTAACACCATTAATGCAAAAGTGCAATAAGATAAATTATTCAGCACACTGCCCTGCACATATAAACCCTCAATAAATGAAAACAATTACTTAGAATGGTCTACTGGAATCCTAAAATAAATATCCAGCCAGGTGTGGTGGTGCATACATGGAAACCCAGCACTCAAGAGGCTGAGGCAGGAGGAACACTGAGAGTTTGAGGCCAGCCTGGGCTACACGGTAAATTCAAGGGCAGCCTGAACTACATAGCAAGACCCTGTTTCAAAAAAACGTAACCAAAAACAAACCCAACTTTAATTCCTTCCTTCTGCTGTGGCAAGCCCATGTTAAAATAACCTGGCATGCTTTTCATTAGTGTAACTTTATTTGTAATGTATCCAAAAATCTAGATAGTTCCAAACCCATGTGATGCAATCATTAGGAGGTATCTTGAACACATTTTTCCTTCCTTCATTTTCAATTTACTGGCAAGAGAAACTCTGGCTACTTCCCTGAGAGGCTGAACAGAAGAGCAGTTTTCAGGGCTCTGGGCAGGAAGCTCCCCACCCACCCCCACCCCACTGGCCTCCTTTTACCTCTCATTACCAAGTCGGGGTGGGGAAGTGTACCAGAAATTACAACCAAAACAACCAAATCACATAGTTTTACAATACTTCATCACCTGCAATCTCTCATGCAGAAGCTACAAATTCAAAACACTACAGGTCCGGTCATGTGAGAATTACCAGCCTGCAGCCTCAATGTTTGAAACAAGGAATAAGGTCTGTTCGTTCCACCAGAGTAGCCTAGCCACAGAAGCTTTTCCAAGGTAGACTTCTGCCGAATGAGCCTCCAGGGTGACCCATCTAAATATCCCTCAACTGAAAGCATGCCTTTCCCATGCAGGAAATATAGGTTCAACAACCGAGGTCCAGACTGATCAAATACCCACATGGTATACTCCACTTCTAGGACTACTGTGTTTGCTTTAGGTTTTAGAACAGACTATTATTTTGGAGGGCAGGAGCTGATCTTCTACAATTCTGAACCCACAGTCAACTTCATTCAGTAAGTTGACAAAAAATGGTTTGGTTTCAGGATATTCTAAATACTACAGTAAAATACTTCCCTTAGATGCTATAATTCCTACCAATAAATAAAAGTACTTTTTGAAATATTCCATTCTCCTTTCCATGCCCAACTTACTCTACAAACTCATGCTCTCCAAGATTGGCAAATGTGTAGCCATGGTAGCCAAAAACATCTCCCGTGAAGAATTTGATGCTGTTTTTGTGACAGATCTGGTCAACTTTAACTATGATATCCCTGGAACAGCATGTCAGGCACACCTGCAGGAAGAAAGAAATTGGCTGGGTGTGAGTTTTGCAAACT
Source organism: Dasyprocta punctata (assembly GCA_004363535.1). NCBI lineage: Eukaryota > Metazoa > Chordata > Mammalia > Rodentia > Dasyproctidae > Dasyprocta > Dasyprocta punctata. The sequence goes on along the minus strand of RJWM01017423.1, from coordinate 34,972 downwards.
GTGAATCACTGCTCTAATGTCTAAATAAATCTTAATGAACAGTCAGTCTCTGGGCATGTTAAAAGCCAGTTTCAAACTGGTACAACAGGTTCTTTAGGTGTTCTGGGTAGAAGATGAAAGAGAAAGTATAGGTTTCAGTGTGTAGAAAATGTAAATTATGTGTCAGTCACCTTTGCAGCCAAAAGAAATATTTAGCTAAAAAAATAAAATCCATTGAATGAGTATTTCCCCTAACCCATGAACATACACAAACTACACAGTTGTCATGAAAAAGACAGTAATAATTCAGCAAGCTATTTCTAAACTAGTGACTAGATCTATTAAAATTCAAAGAACCTATAATGAAAAGCAAAACATTTTTTTAAACTGACCCAAAGGTCGTATTTCAATAGGAGAGCATTCCTCCTCTTGATTGATGTTAAGAAGATAAATCCTGTTGAGATTATTTTCCCACAGATTTTGGTGTGAAACTTTATCTGAATTAAAGGACAAAAGGAAAGGTTACAGGCCAAGTGACCTTCCATTCTGACTTAAAAGACAATAAACCAGTGATTCACTCAGTGGAGTTATCAGGGTTGTTCTGCAACCTCTATGTTGTCTTCCAATAGCCTGCAACGCTGGAAATAGCCAAGTTCTACTGCACAAAATATCATCTATTAAGAAGCTTTGTGACTGCCATTAAAAGATAACTTTGGGGCTAGGAGTGTAGCTTAATGGTACAGCATTGGCTTAGTATAAAGTGAGGAACTGGTTCAATTCCCAGCAACGAGGGAGGAAAAGAGGAAAGGAGGAAAGGAGGAAGGAAACAAAGAAGGAAGGAAAAAGTTACCTAGCTTCTAAACTGCACGAGCTTATGGTTGAATGTAAGGCCATTTGATAAAGTCTCTGTGTTTAGCAGACGGAGTACTAAAACAACATAGGAAGAAAATACTCAAAAATGTATTCCTTTGGTGTTTCAAAGGCTGCAACCACCCAAGGAAAACGCACACCTAAAAGGTAAGAAAGCCACAGGGGACACGCAACCAACTGATGAAATAGAACCCTGCAGAGTCAAAAGTGATCACAGAACACCTGTGTGGACCAGCCAAACATGGCCCAGAGAGAAGTCATCCTTGTCCCACGCATGTGCATTACCTGGCCATATGCATCTGTTCTTACAAAAAATCTACAGGTTTAAGGAACATCTCTAATAAACCAAATGTGATTACTCTGGGTAAGGAAATGAAGAGAAGGCTGGGGATTTAGCTCAGTGGCATAAGCACCTGCCTGGCAGGTGTGAGGTTGTGAGTATGATCCCCGGCACCAATAAATAAATAAATAAATAAATAAAATTAAATAAAAAATAAAAAGCTTGGTCTATTAATTTAAAAAAAAAGAAAGAAATGAAGAGAAGACTTAAGATTCAAATGGTTGAGTTTGATACCTGGTACAAAAAAAAAAAAGATTCAAATGGAGAGTGTCACAGTATTTGGAGTCATAAAATAGAAGGGTTTGGGGAAAAAGGTCAAATACACAGATGATCCATCATTCCAAGCCCATGTCTGACAGATGGAAACACTATAAAATACAATAGTGTGATGCTAGGCATGGTGACATATGCCTGTAATCCCACCACTTGGGAGGCTGAGGCAGGAGGATTGCCTCAAGTTTGTGGCCCTCCCAGGTTACATAGTGAGTTCATGACCAATCTTAACTACATAGCGAGACCCTATCTCCAAAATAAAAAGCAAAAAAGTGTGAAAAACAAATTAGTCAACTCAAATTCTAACTTGGTATGTAATAGGCCTTTCACTCAAAAAAACAAGTACCGCCTTTGTGACCCTTCACTGTCACCCCAGATTTGTTAAGCTTTCCCAGGATACAGGGTACTGTGTTTGAAAGATCAGACACTGACAGAGAAGTTAACTCATCCTTTCACCCCTGCACAGAACCGTCAGTGAAAGTAAATGAGGCTGGACTTATGACTATGGTGATTTTGCCTTGTTATCCAAGGCAAATGAGGCAGCCACAGGTCAAGATAAGGTATGCTCTTTCTAGGACAAAATAGGAGCTGTAGTCTGCTACAATATTTCTAACACAAAAGTGCCTCTGCCACTGAAATTAACAGCCTGTTATGTTTCTGGGAGAAAACATCTGTAATACTATATATCAAAGCTATGTGCAAAGATTCTGGAAAGACAAAACAGCCATGCTGAAATGTGCTTTGGGGGACATATTCCCGGAGAAGCTAGCAGATAGTTGTCACAACCACATCAGGTCCACAGATGAGATCCACCTATCAGCATATCATGTTCTCTAAAATTGAAGAATGAATTTTAGGAACAACAGAGGTTACGAACAGAAATATTTATTGAGAAAAAGAAAGCTTCTGTCTGAGAGAGAGACAGAAGGGGTCCGAATGGGTTGCCCTACCAGCATATTCATGGGTATACTCAGCTCAAACAGAGCAACTTAAAAATGTGCTTGAGAAAAACTTCAGAATTTAAAGATTTGAAGGCTCTAGTACACCTATAACTTAGTACTTTAATTTGCTTAACTCCTCTAGCAATCTTCATTAAGAAACTTACAGCATCAAATTGAGTGAAAAACGACTCAGGTTTCTTCTCTATATCCTCAGTGTCCACCTTCACATCCACCATGGGGTTGAGATTCTGGGCTCTCTCTAAAGAGGCTTCGGCTCTATTTCGGCCAATGGACCCAGTACGAATCAGGAACTGAGCTCCAGGATCATCTGGAGATACCTAGGAAGGAACAGTTTTTCTTTATTCTTTTTTTTTTTTTTTTCTGGTACCGGCAATTTAACTCATGACCTTGCGCTTGCCAGGCAGGTGCCTGTACTGCTGAGCTGTATCTGCAGCCCTGGAAAATAAATTTCAAAGACAATGAACTTCCTATTTTAAAGGATACCTAAAATACTTTCATCAAATTGTATTACTTTTCCTATGGTGATCTGCCTAATACAGACTCCCTACTCTCTTCAGAGATTTAAAGCAGTTCATTCAAGTTTTTCAAACTGGTCATTGATAGATAAAGAGCACCCCCTTGTGTTTATAAGGGAAATTCACTCTAAGTGAAAGTTTTTTTCTTGCCTTAAAATTTATTTGTTTCTAGCTATTAACAAAATGACTGGTTACCAGTGGTAGGAACACAGATTTTGCAGGGCATGGCGACACACCCCTGAAATCCCAGCACTCAGGAGGCTGAGGTAGAAAGATTTTGAAAGTCCGAGGCCAGTCTGGGCTACATAGTGAGTTAAGGCCAGCCTAAACTGCACAGTAAAACCCTTAAGAACAAACGAACAAACCAACCAACCACAGATTTTTGTTACAGTGGTAAGAACACAGAACTGGCTACTATAGACATCTATATGTACCCAACCCTAACCATTCAGAGAAATGCATGAGGATCCAATCCCTGACTATAGATGATCTAAAATCAGACAAATGGTTGGGCATGGTGGCACATGCCTTTAATCCCAGCACTCGGGAGGCGGAGGTAGGTGGAGCGTTGTGAGTTCGAGGCCGGCTTGAGCTACAATGGGAGCACAAGGCCGGCCTGAGCTACATAGTGCGACCCTGCCTCAAAAAACTAGGGCCGGGAGTTTGGCTCAGTGGCTTAAGAGCCTATCTGGCAGGCATAAGGCTGTGAGTTCGATCCCTGGTGCCACAAAAATAAAATAAAATAAAATCAGACAAACGCAAAAATCAGACACAATTAAGAATACCTGAAAAAAGCCGGGCATGGTGGTGCATGCCTTTAATCCCAGCACTAGGAAGGCTGAGGTAGGAGAAGCATTGTGAGTTCGAGGCTGGGTTGGGCTACAATGTGAGTGCAAGGCTGGCCTGAGCTACATAATGCAACCCTGCCTTAAAAAACTAGGGCTGGGAGTCTGGCTCAGTGGCTTAAGCACCTGTCAGGCAGGTGTGAGGTTGTGAGTTCAATCCCCACTGCCACAAAACAAAGCAAAACAAAACAAAACACCTGAAATGAACTTTTAAAATTGATTACAATTTAGAGAGAAAGGCAGATGAGTGGGGGCTAGAGTGTAAACCTCACCATAAGGCTGGATATCAGTGGAACAAAGCCTCAAAAATGGAATATAATAATCCTGTGAGTGCTACAAGACTACGGACTCTATGTTACTCATTAAGCATTTCTTCACATAACAGTACCTAATTTAGCCATTAATCTGTCAGTGATTTCACCACCGTCACTAAGACTAGGTTCAACAGAAGTCATGTCTGCTACCAATCATCCCTAGCATACTCTTCCTCAACTTTCCTCCAAAAAATGATCTGCTCCTCCTCCTAGTCCAGCCCAACCCTGAAGCACTATCCTTGATTCATCACTTCCTACTTCTTCAACCATTTCATTCTGCAGGGGAGGATAGACTTCACAGTATTTAAAAGCAAGGGCCCTGAAATAATCCAGGGTCAACTCAAATCTCTTCTTCAAAACCTGCTTCAGCCAGACATGGTGGCACATGCCTACAATCCCAGCTTTGTGGGAAGCTGAGGCAGGAGAAATACAAGTGTGAGGCCAGCCTACACAACCTAGCAAGACTCTGTCTCAAAATAATAATTTTAAAAATAGTGCTAGGGATGTATCTTAGCACTCCCTGGGTCAATATGCAAAGTACCCCCCCCCGCCAAAAAAAAGCCAAAACAACAAAAAACCCCAAACACCTGCTTCAACTACTTGCTGTGTGACCTTGAGTAAATATAGGAGAACTACATACATTTAGTTGTATACATGAAATGAAGATGTTAATAAAAAGCATATCTTCATTAAGCCCTACCAATGCTAGTCATTACCATCAGCCCACACATGCCTTCCTTGCTCGTGACACTCCACTCCCCTGGCCTCTGAATCCCAGTCTCCACATGGCCCTCTTAGTACAAACTGTCCCTAGGATTCCATCGCAGAACCACTCATCTTTTCACTCTCCATAAACCATAAACCAAACCAATGCTTCTTATAGTGTCTACCAAAATCTGCCATTATTTCTCAAATCCCTCTTAATAATGCAGATTTCTTTCTTACGCCTCTGAGTTGTTTATGAAACTGTCCCCCTAGCCATTGCCTCCTGGATATCCAATAGCCTTTTTTTCTTTTTCTTTCTTTCTTTCTCTTTTTTTTTTTTTTTTTTGCAGTATTGGGGTTCAAGTCCAGATGCTTTACAACTAAGCTGTATGCCTAGCCCCCTTTTCTTTTATTTTGAGACAGAGTATCACTAAATTGCCCAGGCAAGACTCAAACTGAAATCCTCCTGCCTTAGCTTCCCTAAATACTGGGATTGCTGGGTACCACACTCGGCTTAGTCCCTCATGATGGACTCCATCTATATTTGCCATCTTTGTGGATAAGCAACCAACCATCCATCCAGTCACCCAAGCAGAAACCTGGTCTTCCTGTCATTGACATTTCCCTGACTACAGCTGCACAGAATGGTGGCTAAGGGCATGGGCAGGTCCTGGACACAACAGTAACTACTGTGAGATGTAGGTGGACTAGGACTTCACTCCTTTTCCAAGATTTTTTTTTTTCCCCTGTAAAACAAGGATGATAACAGGTCCCAACTGCTGTGAGAACTAAACACGACTATGGCTCACAGAACAGGCCCAGGCACCTCCAGTAAAATCTCAGATGCTGCAGTTATCCCTGCCTCTTCTTAAACATACTTCTGCCAGTTATGTCACCTAAGTTTCTCTCTCACAGTCATGGGCTTCTTGTCTTCTCTATCACCAAGATCTTCGCTCAAACCCTTTTCACCTCTCATCTACACAGCATAGTAAAACAGCAATCTAAGCGGTTTTCTTCTTCTTCTTCTTTTTTTTTTTTTTTTTCTTTGCGGCACTGGGGATTGAACTCAGAACCTCACACCTGCCATACAGGTGCTTAAGCCTCTGAGCCAAACTCCCGGCCCTTCTAAGTGGTCTTCTGCCATGTATCTTGTACTAAACATAATTCACACAATGATCAGTGATCTACTTAGATCTATTTACTGGTGACCTATTCCATGATAATGATCTACATTATTGATGATAAAGCTCAAAGCTGACCAGGTCACCTTCTCCACCCATTTAAAAATGTTTAATGAAGCCGGGCGTAGTGGCGCATGCCTTTAATCCCGGCACTCAGGAGGCTGAGGTAGGTGGAGCATTGTGAGTTCGAGGACGGCTTGGGCTACACCGCGAATGCAAGGCCAGCCTGGGCTACACAGTGTGACCCTGCCTCAAAAAACCAGGGCCGGGAGTTTGGCTCAGCAGCTTAAGCACCTGTCTGGCAGGTGCAAGGCTGTGAGTTCAATCCCTGGTGCCAAAAAAATAAATAAATAAATAAATAAAAATTAAAAAATAAATAAATAAAAATGTTTAATGAAAAAAAAAGTTTAATGAGTTTTTAGTACCTACAAGACTGAGTGAAAACTTTTTTTTTTTTGGACCGGGGATCAAACTCACAACCATGCACCTGCCAGGCAGGCGCTTAGGCCACTGAGCTAAATCCCCGGCCCTGGTTTTTTGAGGCAGGGTTGCACTATGTAGTTCAGGCCAGCCTTGCTCACACTGTAGCCCAAGCTGGCCTTGAACTCACAACGGTCCTCTTACCTCAGCCTCCCGAGTGCTGGGATTAAAGGCGCGCGCCACCACACCTGGCTCTTGAGTGAAAACATTTTTTAATGAATAGGAAAATTTACTAGGGAATAGGATAGCTCCTCATAGAGGAGTGCCAAATGGGTTGCCAACAAGCTTATTTCTCTGAGAAAGTTTTATAGCACAGTCACAAGGGGTGGGTGCAATGTGGGTCAAATTATAATCAACCAGTAAGATTACAAGTATAGTCACTTAGCTAATACTGACCCAACAGTAGTAAGGCATATGGATGATATCATTAACCTTGGTCAATAATCTATAGTCTTGATCTTGTCTTTAGTTTTAGTAGATGGGAGACAATGATTTATTTATATGGGAAATCTCAAAAGGGTGACACCCATAATCTCTAGCTTCCTTAGGGAAGAGTGTAAATCTAGCCATTGTTACTTTCATCTTTGGATGTACCTCCAGTTAGTTTTCGATGCTTTCTCATCTTCTACACTGACTCTCTCAAAGAGCCTAGCCCTGTCTGAATGCCTATATTTCTACCTAACTTATCTGTCAATAACATTCTCCCTCTGAAGAACTAACCCTAACTGCAATTAGGGAAGAAGGGGCATAGTTTCCGCTTAGCTGCTTTGAGCGGAGAGGAATCAGTGTAGGGGAGACCTTCTCCAGAGAGCTCATCTAATGGGCCTTGGCTAGCAGTCATGTTGTGGTTTAGTGGTTATAAACTCCTTTACAAGAAAGGTCCACCTAGTGGATACCAGTAAAAGGATTCTGGCACATTTGTTGCTGGTTCCATTTGCATGATCACTTGGGACTGAGTAAAAACTAACAGTGGACCCTCCCATAAGGTCCTCCTGACACAATCTTGACCTGCAGCCTGACCTACCCCCACCACATTGGGTCTCATACTCTAAAATCACCAAAGTGCTTGTTATACTCCATTTTTGCCTTGCTTATGAACACTTCTGTGACACCACTAACATCCCCTACCTAAAACAGCTCCTCAAACTCCATGCACCACTCTTTATTCTTCAAGACCTACTCAGAAACTCCAGGACACCTTCTCCATACAATGACCTGAGTCAGGTAACCTGCATTCTGGTTTCTAGAAAAAACTTAGAATGGAAACCAAACTGTCAACATACTTCCATCACTGGCACCTAGCAGGCCACAAGGTACCCAGCAGATAGGCTCGGATGGTTGCTCAACACAAAGTCAAAGTTCTGAGGGGCATTAATGCCCTCATTTTAGAGCTGAGCAAACTAAATCTGAGAGGTTAAGTCCTTTGTTCAGTCTGAGGATCTAGAATTTGAGCCCAAGTCTGCATGATTTCAAAATCTTGGTACTGCACAGCACTGTTTCCCTGGGGTGTTCCTAGTCAGAAAAATTGCAGATGGGAAAACCATCATGGGGAGTTCATGAATGGTTAATTTATCTGATTGGAGTCAGCCTAATAAACTGAATGGAAGCAGATTATGTGAAGCCAGTGGTGGTCAACTTGCCCTATTAGACTCATCTACAGAACTTCATTTTTAAGTAACTTCCCAGATATTCTAAAGTACAACTGAGGTTGGGGATGATCTTGTCAGGCAAGAGAAAGGCACTACGGCCCTGCAAGTGAAGAGGTAAGCGACAACGATCAGCTTGTTCAACGGGGAGCAGTCATCACTGTTCTATGTGATATTAGAACTGCATCACACGTCTCAGTATATGATCATCCTCCATTCACATATTCCCACAACTAAGTGAGAAAAAGTCATTATCCTTATTGTCTTTTTTTTTCTTGTTGGTAATGGGGACTGAGGATTTTCACATTGAGTTATGTTCCTACCACTTTGGGAGACACAAGTCTTGCTAAACTGCCCAAAGTAGGCTCTAATCCACGATCCTGCTGTCTCAGGGTTCTAGAATTATACACATCAGTTATGTGTGACTGATTTTTTTTTTTTTTTTTTTTTCTTTGAGACAAGGTCACACTAAATTGCCCAGGCTGGTCTCAAACTTGAGATCCTTCTGCCCCATGCTTCCAAGCAGCTGGGATTACAGATATGCATTATAATACCTAGCTCCCATGCAGTTTTATTTTTCCAAGCCAAGTGCTATCAGTGCAGCACCCTAAGAACTCTTACCCTTTTTTACAGTGTTCTTTGAATGAGGCGCTTATTCCTCTGGAGGGCAGTGTGATTGGAAAGATACGCTCTGGCCCCTGGCAGATTTCAGGAACAATTCTCCTTAGGTTTTTTCTTTCTTTCTTTTTTTTTTCCTATGGGGAATCAAACTCAGGAGCTTGCACTTTTTAAAATGCAATTTAATCCGGGCGTGGTGGCGCATGCCTTTAATCCCAGCACTCAGGAGGCTGAGGTAGGTGGAGCGTTGTGAGTTCGAGGCCGGCTTGGGCTACAACGTGAGCGCAAGGCCAGCCTGAGCTACACAGTGCGACCCTAACTCAAAAAACCAGGGCTGGGAGTTTGGCTCAGCAGCTTAAGCACCTGTCCGGCAGGCGCGAGGTTGTGAGTTCAATCCCCAGTGCTGCAAAAAAAATAAAAAATAAAAAAATAAAATAAAATAAAATGCAATTTAGCCAGGCATGGTGCCACACGCTTTTAATCCTAGCACTCGGGAGACTGAGGTAGGTGGAGTGTTGTGAGCTCAAGGCTGGCTTGGTCTATAACGTGAGCAAGGCTGGACTGAACTACATAGTGTGACCTTGCCTTGGAAAAAATAGGGCCAGGAGTTTGGCTCAGTGGCTTAAGCACCTGCTCAGCAGGCATGAGACTGTGAGTTTGACCCCCGGTACCAACAAAAAACTAAATATAGCCAGGCGTGGTGGTGCACGCTTTTAATCCCAGCACTCGTGAGGCTGAGGTAGGAGGAGCGTTGTGAGTTCGAGACCAGCTTGGTACAACACGAGCACAAGGCTGGCCTGAGCTACATAGTGCAACCCTGCCTCAAAAAACCAGGGCCGGGAGTTTGGGTCAATGGCTTAAGCGCCTGTCTGGCAGGTACGAGGTTGTGAGTTCAATCCCCAGTGCTGCAAAAAAAAAAAAAACCTAAATGTAAAAATAAAATGCAACTTAAAGGGAGCTGGGGATGTAGCTTAGCAGCATAACAGCTGCCTGCCAAGTGTGAAGCCTAGAGTTCAATTCCAGGTACCAAAAAACAACAAAACAAAAAAACAAAAATAAAAACTGGGGCGCTGTGATATAAAGTGAACTACCATTTCTTTTCTTTCCATATTTCAAGATGTGGGCGAGTTTGTGTGCACGCCCAAGCGAGAGGAAGAGGGAGGGAGGAAGGGAGGGGGAGGGGAAGAAGAGGGCGGGGGGGGGGGGGAGAGGGGAGGGGAGGGGGAGAGGGAGACAGACTGATGAGGATTGAATCCAGGGCCACACGCTGAACTGTATCCCCATTCCTTTTTATATTTTACTTTGACATAGCCCTCACTAAATTGCCCAATTTGCCTTGAGCTTGCAATCCTCCTGCCTCGATCCCCCAGAAATTACAGGCAATGTGCATTATCCTCAGCTTGAAGTAGAATTTTTTTTACAAAAATAATACTTCCAGCCAGGTATGGTGGTACATGCTTGTAATCCCAGCACTCAGGAGGCGAAGGCAAGAGGATTGCTCCAAGTTTGAGGCCAGCTTAGGCTACAGAGCGAGAACCTGTCTCAAAAAAACCAAAACATCTGGCAGGTGTGAGGTCATGAGTTCGATCCCCGGTACAAGAAAAAAAAAAAAAAAAAAAAAGAAGAGAAAAACAAAACAAAACAAAGGAGCCAGGGATTTAGCTCAGTGGTGTAAATACCTGCCTGGCAAACACAAGGTCCTGAGCTCAACCCCCGGTACCACAAAAACAAAACAAAACAACTCCCTTCCACACCTTCCTGAATACCCACATAAAGTGAGTTTTAAAATTTTTCATTAATACCCTGGCTGTCCACTGAGATTCCACCTCACCCCAGAAAGAATGGCTAGTATCAAGAAATCAACCAATAACAAATGCTGGAGGGGCTGTGGGGAAAAAGGAACCTTTCTCCACTGTTGGTGGGAGCGTAGACTGGTGCAACCTGTTTTTTCCTCAAAAAACTAGGTCTTTGCATAAGCATCTGCCTGGCAAGCGTGAGGTCATGAGTTCGATCCCCAGTACCAAAATAAAACAAAACAAACAAACAAACAAAAACTATGACTAAAGGTCCCATTCAACCCAGCTATTCCCCTTGTGGGTATCTTCTCAAAAGAATTAAAAACATCGCCAGGTGTGGTGGCGCAAGCCTTTAATCCCAGCACTCGGGAGGCTGAGGTAGGTGGAGCATTGTGAGTTCAAGGCCCGGCTTGGGCTACAAAAGGCCAACCTGAGCTACATAGTGTACCCTGTCTCAAAAAACTAGGGCCAGGAGTTTGGCTCAGTGGCTTAAGTGCCTGTCTGTCAGGTGCAAGGTTGAGAGTTTGATCACCGGTGCCGCAAAAAAAAAAAAAAAAAAAAAAGAATTAAAAACATCATACCAGAGTGATATATGTGCACCCATATTTATAGCAGCACAGTTTGTAATAGCCAGATCTTGGAAACAACCTAAACACCCATCGACTGAGGAACTGATAAAAAAGATGTAGTATTTTTATACAGTGGAGTACTACTCAGCCATAAAGACGGATAAACTGGAGACTTACAGGTAAATGGATGCAAATTGAAATAAGTGAAATAAATAAGACACACATGTGTAAACATAGTTTCATTAGTGTAAGAAACAAAGAAAAAACACGTGTATGTATATGTATATGTATATAAAAAATAAGTAAGATAGTTATACTACTGATTTCTCTGAGTTCACTGAAGAGAAAGATTTGTGCTGCTATTGTTCATATAATTGAATGTAGATGTCTTGTGCTGTGAGTGAATGCTTTGGGGATGACAATGTGCAATGTATATACCATTGCTGCCCCCTAACTGATGTGTTTTGACATTCTGTTGTAGCTTTTTTTTTTCTTTTTTTCTTCTTTTTATCTTTGAAATAAAATAGATTTGAAAAAAAAATATCCTGGTTGTCTAGTGAGTAGGAAAATAAATAAATAAATAAATAAGCAAGCAAGTTATCTAGATCACTTGGGCCACACTATTTTCAGTTAGTTATTCAGATGATTTTTAGGGATAGATTGGAAAACCATTTCTCTACTCCTTACAACTCCTTTCCTAAAGGAGATATGACTAACTCAATTTAAATTGAGTTAGTCATATCTCCTTTAGGACTGTTGACCGTGAGTCTCCACTGTCATCCAGCTAGAATGTGGTACAGCTGGAATTCAAAGCTAGTGCCAGCACTGTTAATTTCCAAAGGCTATGGTTCCCAACTACAGTCTTTCTTTCTTTTTTTTTTTTCTTTTTTTTCTGGTACTGGGGATCAAACTCACAACCTCACGCCTGCCCAGCCCTATTTTTTGAGACGGTCTCACTATGTAGTTCAGGCCGGCCTTGAGCTCACTTTGTAGCCCAGGCTGGTCTCAAACTCACAACGATCCTGCCTCATAGCCTTTCTTTCACAGCAAAGTAAGTAATCATGAAATATGCAGAGCAAAGAGGAGGGCAGTGATGGGGAGCAAAGGCACACCTGTTCGTGATCCAGCATGGTCAGTCCTTTCACTCCTGCCAAGATGAGATTCTTGGCAATTTCAGCTCCAAGTCCTTTCATGCCGACAAGAAGCACACGGGAGGCCCGAAGCCTGTTAAGGGAGACACTGTTAACCTGGTACACAACAGTAGAGCATGTTGAGTCACAGAACAAAGTAACATGGAAGTAATTCTGGTTTTCACAAAATGCATGGAAATGAAGCCTGACAGCCTCAAATCTACTAAACAGATACGCTCCACTCCATCCTGCACAAATTCACTCCACAGGTATTGGTTAGCGTAATGAAATACAGCAATAATGTAAATACAACAGTCCCTCCCTCCTGGAAGGGAGGAGACAGATACACACATGTCAACCAGCACCAGGCATGGTGGTGCAACTTGTAATCCCAGCATTCTAGGAGGCCAAGGCAGAAGAATCACAAATTCCTGCCTGGCCTGAGCAACTTGGCAAGACCCTGTCTCAAAAGTAGGGAGACAGACAGCTAAGTATGTAGGTCCTGAATTCAATTCCAAGTACTGGTCAATAAACAAAACAAAACAAAACTTAAGTGATGAAAATCAAGCATGACTCGGGAGGCTGAGGTAGGTAGAGTGTTGTGAGTTCGAGGCCGGCTTGGGCTACAATACGAGTACATAGTGAGACCCTGCCTCAAAAAACTAGGGCCGGGAGTTTGGCTCAGTGGCGTAAGCGCCTGCCTGGCAGGTGTGAGGTTGTGAGTTCGATCCCCGGTGCTGCAAAAAAAAAAAGAAAGAAAGAAAGAAAGAAAATCAAGGATGAGAGAATTTGGGGTGTTTTGTTTTGTTTTGTCTTTTTTGAGACAGGGTCTCACTGTGTAGTCCGAGCTAGCCTTGAACATACAATGTAGCCCAGGCTGGCCTCGTACTCACAGCAAACACAAACTCCCCTTGCCTCAGCCTCCTAAGTACTCTGATTACAGGCATGCACCAACAGGCCTGGCATATAGGATAAATTTTTACAGTGATCATGAAAATAAAACTCCCTTTCTGAGAAGGTCTTATATGAATAAAAATCTAAATAAAGGTCAAACACAACCATTTGGGAGCAGAGCATCCCAACTAGCAGAGCAAGAAGTGCACAAACCTGAAGCACAGAAATACTCTAGCATCATCCAGAGACAGGATGAAGACCTGTGCACAAAGGGAAGAATGATAGGAATCAAGGTTGTAGACGGACCCTGGGGCCATCTCATAAAAGGCTCCTACAGTAACTGGAAGGGTTCTGGACTTTTTTCTAATCATGATGGGAAGCCATGGGATGAGGAGAGTTTCGCACTTAAGGTTCAAAGATGGTAGGGCTCAGACTGATGTGAAAGAGGTAGTGAGGGGGTACTATTTATACTATTATCACAAGAACAAAATACATGACACCATGAAAAGAGGGTGTACATAGGTATTGCTTAGATTCTTCTAAATCTGGTTTTTTTTTTTTTTTGGTCGGTACCGGGGATCAAACTCACAACCTTGCGCCTGCCAAACAGACACTTAAATCACTGAGCCAAACTCCCAGCCCTATTTTTTTTAGGGCAGGATTGCACTATATGTAGTTCAGTCCGGCCTTGCTTATGCTGTAGCCCCAGTCATCCTCGAACTCACAACGGCGCTCCACCTACCTCAGCCTCCTGAGTGCTGGGATTAAAGGCTAAAGGCATGAGCCACCACACCCAGTTACATCTTTCTAAATCTTTAAAACAATAGATGAGGCTTAAAAAGGAAGTCAAAGGCGAGGCTATCCTAAGATTTGACTCCAAGGTCATTGGGAAGCAGGGTAGGTTCACAATATCTGAAATCTGTATCAGAAATGTTTGAGAACCACAATTTTTCAGATTAGAAAAAGGAAATATAAGCTTTACATCATTACAAGACAACCTCATGAGGATCTTAGCCAGTGGCCTATAATCAAAACCACTAATAATTCTGCAGAACATGTATGATTATTTCCACTGAAAAAGATTAATAAGAGTTTAGAAGAGAAGCACATAAATCTATGGTCTGCTGGCCAGTAAGTTTGCTATAAAAAAAAGTTTTCTTAGGGCCGGGGATATAGCTCAGTGGCACAAGCACGTGCCTGGTGAGCAGAAGGTCGTGAGTTTGATTCCTGGTATCCCCCCTCTCGAAAAAGCCCTAGTTTTCTTTTTGGTAGTCTCGCTATGTAGGTCAGGCTGGCCTTAAACTATGTAATACAAATGTCTCAAGTATATTGTTCTTTATGAGTGAGCAGTACTGCATCGTTTTTTTGTTTTTGTTTTTTTTTGTTTTTGGTGGCACCAGGGATTGAACTCACAACCTTGCACCTGCCACTGAGCCGAATTCCCGGTCCTGCATCGTTTAAAAAACAAAACACTTTTATTTTGTTCTGTCCTGCATCGTTTAAAAAACAAAACACTTTTATTTTGTTCTGTTTTGTTTTGGTACCAGGGATCCAACGCATGAACTCGTGCTTGTCTGAGCTAAATCCCTGGCTCCATTCACCAGTTAATGGGCATTTGGGCTATTTCTAAGACTGGGCTATTACAAACTGCGCCACTATAAACATGGGTATGCATGTATCGCTGTGGTATGATGCTTTTAATTCTTTCATGAAGATACCAAGGATGGCGATAGCTGGGTCAAATGGAACCTCTAGTCCTAGTTTTCTGAGGAATCTCCATACTGCTTTCCACAGTGGTTGCACCAGTCTACACTCCCACCAACAGTGGAGAAGTGTTTCGTTTCCCCACAGCCCTGCCAGTATGCTAGTGGTTGATTTCTTGGTAAGTCATTCTTTCTGGGGTGAGCTGGAATCTCAGCATTGTTTTAATTTGTGTCTCTCAAATGAGCAGCGATGTTGAACATTTTTTCCTATATTTTTTAGCCACTTCTACTTCTTCATCTGAGAAGTGTGTGTCCATTTCAGATGTTCATTTTTGGACTGGGTCTTTAAATCTGGTTATGGGGGAGGCAGGAGGATCACTCTGAATTCAAAGCCAGCCTGGGGTACATGGTGAGTCCAAGGCCAGTGTGAACCACATAGTGAGACCCTGGCTCAAAAAAAAAAAAAAAAAGTGGTAGGATTTTTTTGAGTTGTTTATATATTCTAGGTATTAGACCTTTGTCTGAGGAACAGCTCAGACAAATTTCTGTCACTCTGTCGGCTGTCTCTTTACTCGTGGATGATTTCTTTTGGAAAAATTTTTAAACCAGACACGGTGGCTCAAGCCTGTAATCCTAGCACTCAGGGGGCTGTGGCAGGAGGATCACTCTGAGTTGGAGGCCAGCCTGGGCTACACAGTGAGTTGAAAGCTAGCCTACACTATATAGTGAGACTCTGTCTCAAAAAAACCAACATCTATTTTGGTTTCTTACTTTTCTTTTGTTAAAAAAAACAAAAAACAAACAAACAAAAAAACCCTACTTTTTAGTGAGATGAAATCCCAGATGTTCTTTTTTTTTTCCTTTGGTACCGAGGATTGAACTCACAACCTTGCGCCTGCCAGGCAGGCACTTAAGCCACTGAGCCAAACTCCCGGCCCTAGTTTGCTGAGGCAGGGTTGCACTATGTAGCTCAGGGCCAGCCTTGTGCTCGTGTTGCAGCCCAAGCCGGCCTCGAACTCACAACGCTCCTCCTACCTCAGCCTCCCAAGTGCTGGGATTAAAAGCATGCGCCACCATGCCTGGCCTGTAGTGTAATTTCAAATCAGGGATCATGATGCCTCTGCCTTGCCTTTCTTGCCCAGAATTGCTTTTGCTATTCCAGGTCTCTTCTGGTTCCAAATGAATTTTAGGACTGTTTTCTCTAACTCTGTGAGGTATGCTAATGGTATTTTGCTCAGGATTGCATCATATCTGTATAACAATTTTGGGAGTATGGCCATTTTCACTATGTTCATCCTTCTGTGCAAGATCAAGGGATATTGTTCCATTTTCTGATATCCTCTTCAATCTCCTTTTTCAGAGTACTGTAGTTTTCAATGTAAAGATCTTTTACTTACTTTTGATTCCTAAGTATCTCTTTTTTTTTCTTACATTACTGTGAAAGGTGAGGTTTGCTTAATTTCTTTCTCAGTGAGTTTGTTATTCAGGTACAATGGAGTACATATATAACCATAAAGGAGGATAAAACTGAGACATTTCTAGATAAACGGATGCACCCTAAGACCACACTTTTTATTTTTATTTTATTTCATTTATTTATTTATTTGTCTTTTTGAGACAGTTTCACCATGCAGTTCAGGCTGGCCTTGAACTCACTCTGTAGCCCACACTGGCCTCGAACTCAGCAATCCTCCTGCTTCAGCCTCCTAAGTGCTGAGATTACAGGCAAGGGCCACCGTACTTGGCGAGACCATACCCTTAAGTGAAATAAATCAGACACACATGTGTAAATATTGTATTATTTCTCTGGTGTTAGAAACCAGAAATCAGCCGGGCGTGGTGGCGCACGCCTTTAATCCCAGCACTCGGGAGGCTGAGGTAGGCGGAGTGTTGTGAGTTCGAGGCCGGCTTGGGCTGCAAAGCGAGCGTAAGGCTGGCCTGAGCTACATAGTGTGACCCTGCCTCGAAAAACCAGGGCTGGGAGTTTGGCTCAGTGCCTTAAGCGCCTGCCCTGGCAGGCGCGAGGTTGTGAGTTCAATCCCCGGTGCCGCAAAAAAAAAAAAAAAAAAAAAAAGAAACCAGAAATCTACATAAGGACCTAAAATGTTTAACAGATATTGTGAAATAGGAAGAAAATGTTCAAATGGGAAGGGACCTAGGGAAGGGAGAGGAGGAAAGGAGAAGAAAGAGAAAAGAAAAAAAACAAAGGAAAAAATTAAAACAAAGCACCTTGTGAATAAGGTCGGGAAGAGAGATTGAAGGGAGGGATGGGGAATGGGGGAAAAAAATCGAGATATATCAAGTATAGTAGCAAATGCCCTACAACGAATGTGATCATTATACATACCTAAAATGTACCAAAATAAGGCTGGGTGTGGTGGCACACGCCTGTAATCCCAGCATTCAGGAGACTGAGGCCAGCCTGGTTTACAAAGTGAGTTCACGGTCAGCCTGAACTTCACAGTGAAACCCTGTCTCAAAAAAATAAATAAAAAAGCCGGGCGTGGTGGCGCACGCCTTTAATCCCAGCACTCGGGAGGCTGAGGTAGGAGGAGCGTTGTGAGTTCGAGGCCGGCCTGGGCTACAACGCGAGCGCAAGGCCTGAGCTACACAGTGCGACCCTGCCTCAAAAAAACAGGGCTGGGAGTTTGGCTCAGTGGCTTAAGCGCCTGCCCTGGCAGGCGTGAGGTTGTGAGTTCAATCCCCAGTACTGCAAAAAATAAAATAAAATAAATAAATAAATAAATAAAACAAAATAAACCAATAAACAACTAAAAAAAAAAAACAAAAAAAAAAAAAACTGTGCTGAGTATGGTGGTGCATGCCTGTAATCCCAGCCTTTAGGAGCGTGAGACAGGAGGATCACTTACAGTTTGAGGCCATCCGGGGCTACATAGTGAGTTCAAAATCAGCCTGAACTGCATAGTGAGATCTTGCCTCAAAAACCAAAATGAGCCGGGTGTGGTGGTGCACGCCTTTAATCCCAGCACTCGGGAGGCTGAGGCTGGCTTGGGCTACAACGTGAGCACAAGGATGGCCTGAGCTACATAGTGCGACCCTGTCTCAAAACACTAGGGCCGGGAGTTTGGCTCAGTGGCTTAAGCGCCTGTCTGCCTGTCTGGCAGGCGTGAGGTATTGAGTTTGATCCCCGTTGCCACAAAAAAAAAAAAAAAAAACAGAAAGAAAGAAAGAAAAAAAGAAACAAAAGCAACAGTAACAACAAAACTGAGGTAGCCTGTAACTTGAGATGATCTTCTTGCCTCAGCCTCCCCAGTACTGGGATTACAGGTGTGTGCCATTATGCCTGGCATGCTACCAATTTATTTAGCAGATCAATTTTTTCTAAGTACCAATATTAGGGAGAGTATGCAAAAGCTCTTTTCCACAGGTGATTCTGACAATTATGGGCACTTGTATAATCAGACTAGAAATTTTAAATTTTTTATTTGTTTTCTAAAACAGGGCTTTGCTATGTAGTTCAGGCTAGATCTGAACTCACTGTATAACCCAGGGTGGGTTTAAACTCACAACAATCCTCCTGTCTGAGCTTCTCAAGTCCTGGGATTACAGACATGTGCCACCATACCCTGCTGTGGCTAGAAATTTTTAATGAATGGTGGCTGAAAAACCATGTTGGCACATATCTGTAATTCCACCTCTTTGGGAAGCTGAGGCAGAAGGATCACAAATGCATGCCCAGCTTGGCTAACTCTGTTTCCAAAAAAAAAAAAAGGGGGGGGTTGGGGATGCAATGCAGTCAAATCCCAAGCACTGAAGAAGAGGGAAGAGAAGCAGGAAGAGAAGGCCTGTAATCACAGCACTGGGGAGGCTAAGACAAGATACTTTCATGTTGGAGGCAAGCATGGGTAACATAGCAAGTTTCAAAGCACCAGACTGAACTACACCTATATTCCCCCCCAACCAAAGGAGCCAGGCTTAGTGGCAAACACCTATGATCCCAGCTACAAGTGAGGCTGAGTCAGGAAGAGCACAAATTCAAGGTCAGCCTGAGGAACTGAGGGAATTTCAAAATTTTAAAAGGGCTGAGCATGGTGACACACACCTGTAACCCCAGCTCTCTGGAAGCTAAGAACAGAAGCCTACAAGCTCAACTCTCACCTGCTCCACTAGGAATACACTGGTTCAAAATAAAAATATACCCGGTGCCGCAAAAAAAAATAAATAAATAAAAAAAAATAAAAATATATTATAAAAGGGTTGAGAATGCAGCTCAGTGCAAAATCCCTGGATTTAATCTCCAGTACCACAAAAAAGAAAAAAAAAATTAGAAAAAAGCTGGTAGGGCACTTTCCCTAGCAGGCTTGAGATCCAGGCATTCAATCCCCAACATAGCATCCAAGTCAAAAAAAGAAGAAAGAAAGGTGGGGCATGTATGTCTTTTTCCTAGGGGGTCCCTTCCTTTGCCAAATCACAGCCTAGGAGACATGAACATTTCAAGTGGCCATTTCACTTCACTAGGAGGAGGAAATTAGGAGGGTTGACAGCACACAAACAAGGTAAACAATACGCTAGTAATGAACAGTTTTCATCACAGACACACGGTGAGTGGAGGGAAGGAACGCTATGCATCTTTCCAGAAGACCCCCAAATGGCTTGTAAATCAGCATATAACTATGTTTCCAAAGAGAATATAGTACACATGTCAATCCTTTGACTACAGAAAGGTTAAGCATCTCTGCACTTATCTGATGATCCCAAGTCGCTGCTGTACTTGTTTGTGTCATCCATCCTTTCAGCTGGTTTTGCAACCAGAAGTCGCAGCTCCAAAATTCTCTTGCAAACTGAGTGACTGGGTCTTGCATGGATGAGTGACTGGGTCTTGCATGGATAGCCAGCATGGCCTAACTCTACTCTATTCTGGGAATCTGGGAAATCTTCAGACTTTACCAGAGGCCTCCAAATCTCCAAACCGCCTAACTTTTGTTCAAGCTCTGATCTCTCTGATGTTCCTTTAGCAATGGCCATTACTAATCACTAACGCCCCTTAAGTGTGGAGACTAGGATCTGAATTCTGAACCCTGCCACTTCGCAACTGGGTGACACGTAAAGCTACACAATGACAAGTAGATGGAAGAAAGAATTTGCAGATTCAATAGATTTACTGATAGCTGGAAGGGAAAATACTAAATCTCCAAGCCTGCAGTATATTACTTTTCTAAAACTGGACCTACCACATTACCCAATTTCTTTACCTTAGCAACAACCCCATTAATGAAGAACTTCAACAACCCTATCTGTCAACCATTATATTAACCAAATTCGTAAATTCAAGTTTAGCTTGGGGACCCTGTCTCGAAATTTAAAAACTGGGAATGTAGCTCACTGGGAGGTCCGTGGGTTCAATTCTAGTACAAAACAAAACAAAACAAACAGGGCTGGGGATATAGATCAGTGGTGCAGCACCTGCCTGGCAAGCACAAGGTTCTGACTTCGATTCCTGGTACCAAAAAAGCAAAAAACAAAAGCAAACAAACAAAAACAGACACCCAAAGATTAAACGAGAATTTTTTTTGGAGCTGAGATTCAACATTTTTGGTAGTGCTGGGGATACAACCCACAGCCTTGTGCAGGTAAGCCAAGTGCTCAACTACTAAACTACATCCCTAGCTGACTTTTCTGTTTTTCAAGAAAAGCCCCAAATCACGAAGTCAAATCCCAAACTTGTCATAAAACATTTCAACTGGATTTGGTGACCCACACCTATAATACCAGCTCCACAGAATACAGAAGCAGGAGGATTTCAAGTTCACAACTAGCCTTGGCAGTTCAGCAAGACCTTCTCTCAAAATGGGGATGTAGCTCAGAGGTAGAAAGCATACCAACCCTAGTTCTGTTCATTAAAAAAAAAAAAAAAAAAAAAAGTTGCCCTGTAACTCCAGTACCAGGAGGCTCAGGCAAGAGGTCTGCCACAAATTTGAAGCCAGTCTGCACTACAGTGCAAAAGTCTGTCTCAAAAAAATGGCATGGTGGCGCATACCTGTAATTCCAGCACTTGGGAGGCTTAGAAATTACAGGCATGTGCCATCATGCTTGGCATAAGTTTTTTTTTTGAACCAGGACCGAGCATGGTTCATACGTTAAATGTAACTATCACATTTCTTTTCTTTTCTTTCTTTCTTTTTTTTTTTGCGGCACCAGGGATCGAACTCACAGCCTCTCACCTGTGAGATAGGCGCTTAAGCCACTGAGCCAAACTCCCAGTCCTAGATTTTTTGACACAGGATCGCACTATGTAGTTCAGGCTGGCCTTGCACTCTCACTGTAGCCCAAGCCAGCCTCGAACTCACAACGCTCCACCTACCTCAGCCTCCCCAGTGCTGGGATTAAAGGCATGTGCCATCACGCCCGGCTTAACTATCTCATTTCTTTCTTTCTTTCTTTTTTTGCGGCACCGGGGATCAAACTCACAGCCTCTCACCTGCGAGACAGGTGCTTACCCCACTGAGCCAAACTCCCGGCCCTAGTTTTTCGAGGCAGGTTGCACTATGTAGCTCGGGCCAGGCTTGCACTCACATTGTAGCCCAAGTGGGCCTCGAACTCACAATGCTCCTCCTACCTCAGCCTTCCGAGTGCTGGGATAAAAGGTGTGCACCACCACGCCCAGCTAACTATCACATTTCTACTTCTTTTTTTTTTATAACCAAGAATCCAACTCAGGACATTGTGCTTGCCAGGCAAGTGCTGTGCTGCTGAGCTAGACCCCCGGCTGTCTACTGTTTTTCAATCTACAAGATCTCCTTTTTTTTTTTTTTTTTTTTTGACACTGGTTTTTGGGAAAGCTGTATTATAAAATGTCTACCATCCTCTTCATCTCATCAGTCTTCCAATTTTCAGCCCTTTGATTTCATAAATGCTCCTAGAGTTCTACTATTCCACCGGGAGCCCTCTTAGAGGCCAAGTAAGGTGCCTCTGTATGGGGAATGAAATCACTGTCCTTCCTACTCTAGACAGCTGCTACTAGTTGAAACAGGCAAAAGAACTTTTGTGTTTCGTTTTGTTTTGTTTGGCTGAGACAGGAACGCTTAAGTAGTCCAGGGTGGTCCTGAACTCAGTGCAGCTTGGGCTGGCCCTGAGCTCATGGTGATTCTCCCACCTCAGCCTCCCAAATAACTGGGATTACAGGCAAACAGCACCTTGCTCACTGAGCACCACTGTTTTTGTTTCCAATTTATTTATGAACTTGACCAGAATCTTTAATTGCACTACTGCTCACTGTGCCTTTTTCTCCACAAAGAATTATCCTTTCAAAGCACATATTACTCCCACACTCAAACACTTCAACAGCAATAGAAGGACCCACACCTGTCTCAGCCTTACTTCACTCCAGCACAATAGTAGTAGCAGGGATTCCCCGCAGCTACTCTTTAACTCATTTGGCTCCAGTCCCCCTATTTCTCTAATCTTCCAAGCAGCTCAGGCCTCAGGGATTTTGCAGTTACTGTTCCCTATGCTAGGAAGTTCTCCCTGATGGCTGGATGGCTGGACAAAGCTGAGGCTCAACATCACCTCCTCAGAGGCCTTCTCTAGCCACACCATGATGTCTCTACCTTCATAATGTTTTATTGATTGTTGATCTATCTCTAGTTTTCTTCTTCTTCTTCTTTTTTTTTTGTGGCACTGGGGATCAAACTCACAGCCTCTCGCCTGCAAGACAGGCACTCAAGCCACTGAGCTAAACTCCCAGCCCTAGCTTTTTGAGGCAGGGTCGCATTATGTAGCTCAGGCCGGCCTTGAACTCACAAGACTTCTCCTACCTCAACCTCCCGAGTGCTGGGATTAAAGGCATGCGCCACCACGCCCGGCTAGTTTTATTCTTCTTAGCAACTGCATTACCTGACTTTATTTCACTTTTATAGTCTCTCCACTTCAGAATGTATGCTCCATGTGGGGAAGGAGGTTGTTGGTTCTCAGACTCAGGCTCAGAGCCTGCAAATACTGCTCAAGAAACATGTGATTGATGTAATCCTAGCACTGGGAAGCTGAGGCAGGAGGACGGCTGGGAGTTCAAGGCCAGCCTGGACTACAAAGTGAGCTCAAGGCGAGCCGGAACTGCAAAGCAAGATGCTGTCTCAAAAAACAAACAAAACAAAACAAAACAAAACAAAGAAAGAAAAAAAAGACAGACAGACAGACATGATTGACCCAGGTACAGGGACACATGCCTGTAACTCCAGATAATCAGGAGGATAAGCCAGGAAGATTGCAAATTACAGCGCAGCCTGGGCAATTTAACAGCTTGGTCAGACCTTGCCTAAAAAAATTTTTTTAAATAAATAGGGCTGGGGCTATCGGTCAGTAGTTGGCAGAATGCTTACGTAGCAGGCAGGAACCCTCAGGGCCTCAAAAACGTAATCAATCACATTTCTGAGATCTCATTCCCCAGGTTAGCTGCACTCAACACCCAAGGGGCGTCTACCGTGGGCTCCGGACACACCTCAAACCTAGGCACCGGTATCCTCTTTTGCTACCTACAGCACTCTCCCAGTCTCTTCAAACCTCAAAACGCGCTTTCTCTCACCCTGGCCCGCCCTCCCCCAGGAGCCAAAAAAGGCACTGAGCCCGTGTCAGTTCGGGTGAACGGACCACCCCCCGAATGAATGAACCACGGTTCCTCGACCTCGACCGCTCGCCCCTCGCGAGCTTGGGCCCTGCCCTCACAGTTCCCGGAGCCCGAGTCCTCTAGGTTCGAATTCTTCGCACTCTCAAGACCCCTCACAGGGCCGGGGATTTAGCTCACTGGCGTAAGCACCTGACTGATCCCCGGTATCAAAGGAAAAAAAAAAAAAAAAACCCTCGCACCCTGTCCAGAGGCCTCCGACCCCCTCCAACTCCACCCGCGACACCCCATCTTTCATATCCTCCAGAAACACCCGCAGTCCACCATCCAATTCCCTCGGGAGAGCCAGCCGGCGAAATCCCGGCTCCGCTTTTCAAACCAGGCCTCCCGCCCCCTGAGGCCTCGGGACGCCTCCCACCATCGCCCCCTCGAGAGCCTAGACGCCTCACGCCACAACGGCCCTGACCGTTTCTGAGCCTCCAATCCCCAGAGGCGGATCTGCCGGTCATACTGCGCCGCCTCCTCCTCGCTGATGCCGCCACCGGCCTCCTCCTTCTCCACCATGGCGCCGGTTCTTGCAGCCGCCACTCTCAAGCACCCAACCCTACAGCCTGCCGGCTCGCGCGCCGCCAACTGCCGCTGGCTGCGCGCCTGGGCCCGTCTGCGCCTGCGCGGGAGGCGGGGCCGCGCCTGCGCAGACCCTGCTCCTTGGAATTTGGGACCACGTGGTCTTCCTGCACCTCAAAGACCCGCAACTACTCCCAGTTACCTGTGAGGAGGTAGCCCACTGATCTTACCAAAAGAATGTTCCCTAGCGACATAGTCACTTGGTTGTTTGTGAGGCTATTCAATTCTGCAAATGTTTATGGAGCACCCGCTGAGATTCCAGCTGTGGAGAAGTGGTGAAATAAAGTGGTAAAAACAGTAAGGCCTACCCAAGGGGGCTTACCTTCTATTGAGGAAAATTTCATAAAAAACAATGCCAGCAGTGGTGGTGCACACCTGTAATGCCAGCACTTGGGAGGCTGAGGTAGGAGGATCACTCGAAGTCCAAAGCCAGCCTGGGTTACATAGTGAATTTCAATGCCAGCCTGCACTACATAATGAGACCCTGTCTCAAAAAACAAAACCAACCAAAAAACCTAAATAAATAAATTTAGGACTTCTCTGCTTTGTAAATTCAAAAGTGGCCAGTGAGGAAGTGAGATAGTTAAATTGTTTACAAAACTTTAAGCTCCCTCAAACTTTTACTAGTGTGGAGGAAGGGAAAGAAAAAAGAAAAAAAAAGAGGGATGGCCAAGAATAGCAACACACACTAGAAGGAGGAAGACTACAAGTTTGAACTCAGCCTGGGAACTTAGAGACTTAGTGAGACCCTGCACAAAAATAAAAATTAACTTCCGGCTCCAGGGGGGCAGGAGGACGCGGGGAACATGTGACCGCCTATGGCATTCACCATCTCCCAGGGCTGTGTGTTCTGCCACCTGGGCCTTGGACCCAAGTCCTGCATACACCTGTTGCGAAACTTGCTCACCAGGCTGTGTGACATGAGCACATCGAGGCCGCATGGGCGCGTGTGGACGAGATGTGGGGCTACACCGAGAAGCTCATCGACTATGGAAAAATGGGAGACCAACGAACAAAGCATGTGCTTGGCTGAATTCTGGCTTTCAGAAAATGATTTGATCCCAAAGCTGTTTAAAGTACCGGCCCCTTGGTACCAAGGTCAGAATGGGGGTTACATAAGGATAGTGCAGATTCCAAATCAAAACAAGCAGGATCAGGCAAAGATGGCAGTGAATTGCCTCCCACCTCTGCCTCTACCTCAGAGAGACAGCAATCTTACACTTCTAAAACAGCTGCTGCAGGGGCTTCGGCAGGAACCAAGAAGCAAGTGTCCACGCTGTCATGCAGATCAAACACCAAAGATTTAACTGGAACTGTAGTCTTTGGCCCTCTTCAGTGGCCATGCTGACTGGCCTTTGGAGTTCTTTTCATGTCTGAGAAGAACTGGAGCTAAAGTTGTAAAATGGACCCAGAACCTTCTGGGGACCCAGATGGACCTCTCTTTGCCCAAAAGGTAAGATTCCTTACCATAAAAAAAAAAAGAAAAGAAAAGAAAAACTAAAATGAAATAAGAACTGGGGTTGTGACACAGTGTGAAGCCCTGAGTTCAGTCATCGGTATGGAAGGAAAAACAAAAACCCAGATGGAATGGCACACACCCGTAATCCTGACACTCTGAAGGCTGAGGCAGAAGGATCTCTCTGGCTACCACCCCCCCACACCAGCCTGAACTACATATAGAGACTGTCTCACACAAAACAACAACAAAAACAAACAAAAAAACCCCCAAGAACTAGGGGAAGATGGTGGCCCACGCAGCCCATCACAGACAACATGGCAATGTCCCCGAGGCAGGCAAGTGTGGTGGATGCTGCGGTGGGACCCCACTCAGCAGGGAGGCCTGGGCTTTGGGCTCTGTCCCTTCATTCCCTGGAAGTGGGCCAGCACCAGGTCGGGAGGGGGGGCGAGCAGAGGCAGAGGCTCAAGCACAACTCTCTCCCCCTCATCCTGAGTCAGGGGAGCCCTGGTGCTCCAGGAGGCTAGAAGGGCTTCACTGACTGAGAATGAGAATTCTCTTCACCAGGATATGGAGACAGTTCAATCACCAGGAATGCAGTGTTTATCACCATTGGGTAGAACAATGCAGGGAAAACTACCATCCATGACCAATTTTTTTTTATGAATGAAGTTGTGCATACATCCCCTACAATAGGAGGAAATGTAGGAGAAGTAGTGATGAACAATACATGTTTCCCAATGTGAGATATTGGTGGCCAAAATCTCTTCATGCTTCTTGAAACACTTACTATACTAATACAGAGTTTGTAATAGTTGTTGTGGACAGTACAGAGAGATTTCTGTAAGTAGAGAAGACCTCTACAAAACGTTGGCTCATGAGGACTTAAAGAAAGCTAGACTGCTGATTTTTGCTAATAAACAAGATGATAAAGAGTGCACGACTGTAGCAGAAATCTCCCAGTTCTTGAAGCTCACTTCTATTACAGATCACCAGTGGTTTAACCAGGAATTCTGTGCTCTTACTGGCGAAGGATTATGCCAAGAGCTTGAATGATGTCATCACTTAAGATTAGATGATCTCTACTGACCTCTTTTTTTTTTTTTTTTTTTTTTTTTTTTTGCGGCACCGGGGATTGAACTCACAGCCTCGCGCCTGCCAGGGCAAGCGCTTAAGGCACTGAGCCAAACTCCCGGCCCTGGTTTTTTGAGGCAGGGTCGCACTACATAGCTCAGGCCGGCCTTGCGCTCGCGTTGTAACCCAAGCCGGCCTCGAACTCACAACGCTCCGCCTACCTCAGCCTCCCGAGTGCTGGGATTAAAGGCGTGCGCCACCACGCCCGGCTTCTACTGACCTCTTTTAAAAGACTTTGTATAGACAAATTGCTGGACTTCACCTGAAAGTTGCAAAATTAATGGTTCAGATGTATTTATAATAAACTAATTTAGCAGGGCATGGACTGTCTTGGTTATTTTTCTTTCATTGCTGAGACAAAATACCTGACACCCAAAATTAGGGAAGAAAAGGTTTATTTCTTACAGTTCTTGGGCATTTCAGTCCATACTGAGTTGGCTCCAAGGCAGCAGGGCAGCCATTCATGGCGGACACCAAACAGCAAGGTGCAAACCAGCCAGAGAGAGAGGACATGCCTTCCGCTGGCTCTTACACTGTACGTTGGCTCCACCCCTGGGTGGGTGCAGCACTCACATCGCCAATCCCATTGCTAGACAACAAACCAAACACAAAGGCCAGACTCATGCCATGGTTATGTGAGACTTGGCAGGGACACAGGAACATAAACCATAGCATGTATTAAATCTGTGACAGTGAGTTTGATCCCCAGTACCAAAAAAAAAAAAAAAAAAAAAAAATCTGTGATTGGTATTTTTCTCATAATAAATCCTTTCAGAACATTTTAGAGCCCATGGTAAGTACAAAGGGAGAGGAAGACATTTTGAACTTCAAAGAGCTTTATTGTCAGTATAACTCTTTAGGTGAATGCTGTTCTCTTCTTGTTTTATTAAGTCAAAATAGGAATCAGCGTGTACTGTTTCCAATATTTTGAAATGTAATGTTACTTACAAAAAGTAACAGAGGCACAAGCCGGGCGTGGTGGCGCACACCATTAATCCCAGCACTCGGGAGGCTGAGGTAGGAGGAGCGTTGTGGGTTCGAGGCCGGCTTGGGCTACAACGTGAGCACAAGGCCAGCCTGAGCTACATAGTGCGACCCTCCCTCAAAAAAAACCTGGGCCGGGAGTTTGGCTCAGTGCCTTAAGCACCTGCCCTGGCAGGCGTGAGGTTGTGAGTTCAATCCCCGGTGCTGCAAAAAAAAAAAAAAAAAGTAACAGAGGCTGTGTTTGCATTGTGTATATATCTCAAGTTCAAGTTAATGGCTTTGATTTATTTTCTAAGAAAAGCAAATAACCAAAATTAATAATATCCTTAGTGACTACCATAATGAGATAAGTAGTGGCACTGGTGCTAAAGTGCTATTTTGTACTTTTCCCCTATGTTATCTGTATTGTAATAACCAATGCCTCAAATCATTGAGCTGCTCTTTGGAAAGAAAGAAAGAAAGAAGGAAAGAAAGAAAGAAGGAAAGAGAGAGAGAAAGAAAAAAAGAAAGAAGCTTGACATAGTATACCTATTTTTTGTTGCTTAATTGCACACATGGAAATAATCCAACAGAGTGGACTGTCAGAGTCTTGGGTTAGTATTACTAATGGACAGAATTCCACAGGGAAGAATTACACTATTCCTTTTGTTGGCTTTTTTTTTTGTGTGTGTGTGTGTGTGTGGCACCGGGGATCAAACTCACAGCTTCACGCCTGCCAGACAGGTGCTTATGCCACTGAGCCAAACTCCTGGCCCTAGTTTTTTGAGGCAGGGTCACACTATGTAGCCCAGGCCAGCCTTGTGCTCGCATTATAGCCCAAACTGGCCTCGAACTCACAATGCTCCTCCTACCTCAGTCTCCCGAGTGCTGAGATTAAAGGTGTGTGCCACCACGCCCAGTTGCTGCATTGTTTCTGTGGTGTGAGAAACCAAAAGTGTAAAGACCAAAATGTAGAATAGATTTTATGAAATAGGAAGAAAATGTTCAAATGGGGAGAGGTTATGAGAGGGGAGGGGATAGGAAAGAAAGGAAAAGTAAAAAAAAAAAAAAAGAATTGGAACAAAGATTTTGTAAATGGGGAGGAAAGGAGAGGTTGGAGGGTAGGGAAATGGGAAAAAATAGGAATCAAGTTGTATCATGTACAGGTACAAATTCTCTATGATGAATGTGATCATTATGTATATCTACAATGTACCAGTAAAATCTGACTATAAAAAACTGTAATTTTTATGTTTTCTTTTTTTTTTTTTTTGTTTTTGTTTTTGTTTCTTTTTTGTATTTTTTGGTACCAGGGATTGAACTCATGAGCTCACACTTGCCAGGCAGGTGCTTATGCCACTGAGCTAAATCCCCAGCCCTTAAAATATATTTTTGTTTTTAAATTTTTTTTTCACATGCCCCTGGTGCTTTATTCTTTAAAGAGTGGTTCTAAAACATCACACTAAGGCTGAAAAAGAAAGTTTGAAGTGAACAGTTTTTGAGGATGAGTTGTAACACATGTGACATTTGTTGACAGTAAGAAATCCTGATCTTGGAGCATATGAGGTACCAGTTGGCAGTAGCACCCAGGTTTCCCAAAGGGCCGGGTATCATTTTTCTCCTGTCTGTACAGTCTTCTTCTCATTAGCTGCCTTCTGTTTTTGTTGCATGATCTCAGAGTCTCCCTGCTTTCTCTGAAAAGTAGTTGAGCTATTCTCTTTTCTTTTTCCCTTACTAATTTCCTGGGTTTTCTTCATATTCGTCTGGTGGGCAAGTTCTCGTTGATTGCCATGGGCCATGCCGACCATTCCGCCACTCAGACAAACACCGGCTCCAGGGCTTCCTCCCATGTTCGGCAGCTGCCACCATCTATCAACCGCTTAAAACATATTTTTGAAGCTGGGTGAGATGGTGCACAACTGTAATTCCAGCACTCCAGAGGCTGAGGCAGGAGGATCTTTGTGAGTTCAAGACCAGCCTGGGTTACAAAGTGAGCTCAAGGCCAGCATGAACCGCATAGCAAGATGCTGTCTCAAAAAGACAACAAAACATATTTTTGGGTACTCTATTCATGTACCTTCATGCTCTGAAATTTTGAAGGTTAATTCAAAATGGTAAGCTATAGAATATTCAAGAAAAGAAATAACTACTCTTGTTTTGTTTTGAAATAGGGGGAGCCGGGCGTGGTGGCACATGCCTGTAATCCCAGCACTCCGGAGGCTGAGGTAGGAGGAGCATTGTGAGTTCGAGGCCGGCTCGGGCTACAACGCAAGCGCAAGGTCAGCCTCAGCTACACAGTGTGACCCAGCCTGTTGGGAGCCGTTGAAGCTGGAAATTGACTTAGGGCATGATTTAGACAAGATCATTCCAAGAACAAAGAGAGCCTAAGACAAGTCAAGTAAAGATGCTACTCCAGCCTAGAGAACGCCTTGCCCCAAGGCAGTCTGAGCGGTGGGTTGCAAGGACAACAGGGTGTCATATGACATTAGGTTGCTAAAAGGTATAAATAAACGCCCCTGCCTTGAGGAGCCAGTTCCTTTCTTCCCATCAGGAGGATAAGGGTTCCACCTGACTTCAGCTTTGTCTCTGTCCTTATTTTCTCATCCTCTCGCGGTCCTTCGCCCTAAGAACCTTAGGAGCCGCATGGGTCGTGGCACCTGCCTCAAAAAAACCAGGGTTGGGAGTTTGGCTCAGCGGCTTACGTGCCTGTCAGGCAGGTGCAAGGTTGTGAGTTCAATCCCCGGTGCCGCAAAAAAAAAAAAAGAATACATAATATTTCATTTGTTCATCTATTGATACATATTTGACTATTTCCACCTTTTTTGACATGCAATGATCCTCCTGCCTCAGTCTCCCAAGTGCTGTGATGACAGCACCACCACACCCAGCTGTTTCCACATATTCACTGTTGTGAATATTTACAATAAATCTGTGTGCACAAATATGCCTTCGAAATCCTTTTTCAGTTCTTTTGGATATATACCCACGAGGCAGCTTGGTTTTTTTTTTTTAGCAACAGCTAATAAGAACAGCTACCAAATTAAGGCTCTGTAACTTAAAAGGGGTGGAGGATGGTTACTCAATACGTTGGCCCCTGGGTTTGTAGATCGCTTAATTACTTCCACCCAGGTGACAGCCCCCCCTTGGCCCAGGCGGGGACTCCAATCCCACCTGCACGCTGGCATCGCCTGGGAGCTCTGTAATCCGAGGTGCCTGGAGCTCTCCTTTGGGGACTCTCATTAACTGGCGAGGGGTAGAGCTGAGACATGGGGAGTTTCACAAAATGCTCCCTAGATGATTCTAAATGCAGTCAGGGCAGAGAACCATAGAACCAAGTTGTGTGTCCTTGTCTTTTTTTGCTGTAGTCTCGATGTTTTTTTCTTCTTCTTCTTCTTTTTTTTTTTTTTTTTTTTGGTGGCACCGGGGATTGAACTCACAGCCTCACGCCTTCCAGACAGGCGGTTAAGCCACTGAGACAAACTCCCAGCATGTTTTTCTTCTTCTTAGGCCCACATTATTACAGTCACACTTCAGCATGACTGCTTGAAGCGCACCTAGTTCCATACTCGAGTGTTCTGATGTGAACGGATTTTCCCTGTACCCGTTTGTTTGGTACTTGATGTGCAGGCTGGGACTGCTCAGTGTCGGCTGCCTAACAGCTCTTGATCCTTCCAGCCAAAACGATTTGTCCGGTGCTTCTTATTTTTGGTGCTCATTATGCCTGCCGGAAGGATGTGTACCAAGTACCTCTTTAGGCGATCTAACAGCTGTTACGTGCTGGGTGTGCTGGCACTTGCCTGGCATCTCAGGGACCTGGGAGGCTGAGGCAAGGAGACCACAAGTATGAGCCCAGGCAACAGAGAGAGACCCTGTCTCAAAATAAAAAATGAAGAAAAGTGCTGGGGAGGCATCCAGGCCTTGCTGGGTTCAATCCCACGTACTTCCTGTCTCCCCAAAAAAGAAGTTAGATGAAAGGGCTGAGTGCTAGCTCAGTGGTAGACCACTTGCCCAGCGTGCATGGGGCACTGGGCTTTATCCCCAGCACTGTAACAAAATAAATGGAAAAAAGAGAAGCTGGGAGTTGTGGGGCAGGCCTGTAATCCCAGCACTCTGACAGGCTGAGGCAGGAGGATTAGAAATTGGAGACCAAACTGGGCAATTCATCAATTTAATGAGACCCCCATCTTAAAAAGTATATGAAAAATAAAAAAAGGCTAGGGATATAGCTCAGTGCAAAGCCCCTGGGTTCAATCCCAAAAAAGAAAAAGAAAAAAGGGGAGAGAGACAGAGAGAGACAGAGGTTATTTATGCACAGGTATAATGATTCTAGCTTTACTGCCCAAACCAGGTTTTTGTTGTTGTTGTTTGCAGCACAGTACTAGCGAATGAATGACATTTCCAACTCTCTCCTCTTTCTTTCTGTGTTTTTGCTATATAGCCCAGGCTGGCATCAAACTCTGAGATCCTCCTGCCACAGCCTCTTGAACACTGGGATTACAGGCATGAACTACCACAGCTGGCTCTATTTTTTTATTTTGAAGTAATAACAACAACAAAAAAAGAAATAGGCTCTTGCACCTGCCATCTCAGCACTTGAGAGGCTGAAGCAGGAGGATCGCCATGAGTTCAAGGCCAGCTTGGGCAACATAGTGAGTTCAAGGTCAACCTAAACTATATAGTGAGATCCTTTCTCAAAAATAAATGAATAAAGCTGGGTGTGGTGGTGCACACCTTTAATCCCAACACTCAGGAGGCTGAGGCAGGAGGAATGTTGTGAGTTCAAGACCAGCCTGGCCTACAAAGTGAGCTCAAGGCCAGCCTAAACAGCACAGTGAGACCTTGTCTCCAAAAATAGGGTCAGGGATTTAGCTCAATGGCTTAAGTGCCTGCCTGGCAGGTGCAAGGTTGTGAGTTTGATCCCTGGCACCAAAAATAAATAAATAAATAAACAAACAAACATTAAAAAAAAAGAAATACAGCTGGGTGTGGTGGTGCATGCCTGTAATCCCAGTACTCAGGAGGCTGAGGCAGGAGGATCGTTGCAACTTCAAAACCAGCCTGGGCTACAAAGCGAGTTCAAGGCCATTCTAAACAGCATAGTGAAACCCTGTCTGAAAAAAAAAAAAAAAAAAAAAAAAAAAAAAAAAAAAAAAAAAAAAAAAAAAAAAAAAAAAAAAAAAAAAAAAAAAAAAAAAAAGGAAAGAAAGAAAGAAATAGGCTCTTGCTAAACTGACAGGCTGGACATCAACTTTCGATCCTCCTGCCTCAGTTTCCCAGAGTGGTGGGATTATAGGCCTATACTACCCCATCAGGTTTACATCTTCGATCTTAAATTCATGACTCCAAATCTCTTGTACTTTAGTGTTTTGTTTTGTTTTGTTCCCCTGAGATGGGAAAATGCCAGTTACAATATCAAATAACCTTTTCCTTCAGGAAAGACAGAAGTTACAGGATGCCCAGGCAAGGGGAGAGACATATCATGCATCTTTTGGCTAAGCCTCTGGAAATAAACACTTCTGCTCACTGCTTGAAATTACTAAACACACATGAATCATACAAAAAGAAAGGGAGTTAACCTATTTCTAAGAGCAAAAGCAGATCCTCAGTTTTTTGTTTTTGGTACCGGGAATCAAACTCACGACCTTGCACTTGCCAGGCAGGCACTGCGCCGCTGAGCTATATCCCCAGCCCCATGATCCTTGGTTTTAAATGATTAGTTACTACCCCAACTTTGAAAGTGACCCTGATGTTCTACACCATTTAGTGCCTTCTCACTAGTGAAGGAAGACTGTCCTCTAGTGCTCATTGGTCACAATGATAAAGGCCTTGTTGAGGTGTTGCCTGTACATTTGGACCAATGCTGAAAAAGATTCTACAAAAATAGTCTAAAAGGGCCTCCCTTTCTTCTCTTCTTCTATACTTTCCTATGGTTTGTGGGAAAAATGAAACATAAGGATATAGTCATCAATTTGGGGGGGGTGTGCTTCTTGAACTGTGTTATAACTTTTTTTTTTTTTTTTTTTTTTTTTTTGGCGGCACCGGGGATTGAACTCACAGCCTTGCTCCTGCCAGACAGGCGCTTAAGCTGCTGAGCCAAACTCCCAGCCCTGGTTTTTTGAGGCAGGGTCGCACTATGTAGCTCAGGCCGGCCTTATGCTCATGTTGCGGCCCAAGCCGGCCTCGAACTCACAACGCTCCGCCTACCTCAGCCTCCCGAGTGCTGGGATTAAAGGCATGCGCTACCACGCCCGGCTTCTTGTTTTTGTTTTTTGAGACAAGGTCTTGCTATGAAGACTAGGCTGGCTTTGAACTCACTTTGTCACACAATCCAAAATCAATCTTTTGGTGGGAGACTGAGACAAGAGGATTGCTGCAAGTTTGAGGTCAAACTGGGCTACATAATAAGTTCAAGGCCAGGCTGGGCTACTCAGTGAGTTCAAGGCCAGCCTGAACTACATAGCAAGACCCTGTCTCATAAAACAAAAACAACAAAAAATTAACCTTTTGAACCCAGAGATGGTAGCACATACCTGTAATCCCAGCACTTGGTAGGCTGAGGCAGAAGGATGCCTATGAGTTTGAGGCCAGTCTAGGCTACGTAGTGAAATGCTATCTCAAAAAACCTAAATAAATAAATAAGGTGATCCTTTTGGGCTGGGTGTGTTTATCAGTGATAAAGCTTTTGCCTTGCATGCACGAGGCCCTGGTCCACTTCCCAGCAAGATCAAATGATTAAATGAATGTGAGCAACTCAGTAGCATTTGGTGCATTCTCTAGTTTTACATTTTCATTACCAAAAGGTGGTGATATATATCTTATATGCAAACTGCCAAGTATACACCATGGCTTTGCTATGTGCACAATTCAAAAAAAAGTGGAAAATCCAGCATTATAGGTTAGCATAATTGAGTATAAATAGTTCCTCCCAATTTTTTTTATTTTTTATTTTTATTTTTTTTGTGCCACCAGGCATCAGGCATCAAACTCACAGCCTCATGCCTCCCAGACAGGCGCTTAAGCCACTGAGTCAAACTCCCAGCCCTAGTTTTTTGAGGCAGGGTCGCACTATGTAGCTCAGGCCGGCGCATTGTAGCTCAAGCCGGCCTGGAACTCACAACGCTCCTCCTACCTCAGCCTCCCGAGTGCTGGGATTAAAGGTGTGCACCACCATGCCCGGCTTTTTGGTTATTTTTTGAGGCAGCTATCAATATGTAGTCTAGGCTGGTCTCTAACTTGTGGTGTTTCTCCTGCCTCAGCTTCTTGAGTGCTGAGACAACAGGCATGCACCACCACAGCGGGTTCTTTCCATTATTTAAACACTATCATGAACTTTGTTCATTATGTGCCCATTTGTTATGAATATTATAGAACACTTTGGCACCACTGGAAATAAG
>RJWM01017422.1:0-43125 GCA_004363535.1 Dasyprocta punctata | reverse complement strand
AACTGACTTTGTAGCCCAGGCTGGTCTTGAACTCACAGCAATCCTCCTGCCTTATTCTCCTGAGTACTGGGATTACAGGTGTGTGCTACCATGCCTGACTTCTATTCTTTTAATTTATTTGGCTTGGTATGGCTTTTGCCTCAGGGTATACTTTACAACCTGGTCTCCAACTCTTGGACTCAAGCAGTTCTCTGCCTCAGCTTCCTGAGAAGCTGGAATTACAGGTTCAGAACACCTTGGCAAGCTCTTCTCTTACTCTATTAGTAATATTTATTGTGCTTCTCCTGTCTTTTCAATTTAACTAAAAGTTCTTTTTAAATTAAACTAACTGTGATAATCTGGTCAATACCTTTTACACTGAATTTTCCATTCTAAAAGTTTCTGAATGGCAAGTTTTAATTTTTTTTCTCATATATCTGGCACAGAAAAAAGAAAAATACCAACAGGGTTGTTGACACAACATGTTGTAAAATTGTGTGGAAGTGTTGTGCATTGCACTAAGCATTTTGTTGCCTTTCAAAAATCCAGTGATGTAACAATTCTAATAATTTCTTGATACCAATTACTGCTCATAAGTCATAGAACATCTATTCTGATGTATTTCTCAGTTAAACGGAATGACTTCTAATGTAACTCCCAATCCATTTTTTTTCTTGAAACATTAAAGAAGAAAAAACATTGGTGTTGAAACAAACTTAATTTCATATATATCTACATGGAAGCTTAATTATTCAGGGATAAATAAAAAGTTAAATTATAGAAGTATTTATGCAAATATATTGGGAACATGTAATCTAAATTAACTCCAGATGAAATAAATATACATTATAGAATAACAAAACTAGGAATCATTTTGGATCAATATATCAGTCTTTATTTGTAATATTAAAACCCAATATTCCTTTGAAAAGTAAAATAAATATTTTATTCAGAATATAATTAAATGTAGTGGTAAAATTTTATATATCTTTATGCAGTTTACTGCGTTGAAAGAGAATTTAAAGGTTAAAGTCAGCATTCATGATTTCAAAATTCTGAGCATATTTTTCTATCCTTTCTATATATAGATATATATATTCACTTTTCACTGCACAAGAAATACATATTCCATTTATATTCATGTATGCATGTTAGAAATAGTTTCATGAGAAACATAAATGTAATAAATGTTTTTACTAACTCAGTATATTTAAAGTATAGTATAGCACTTATTTCATATACTAACAATTTTCAGGTTTGAATTTATACTTATTTCTAGACTAAGATAACATAAAAAAATAAACATTTTCTACCATAAACTGATAAAACTTTTTGTCTTCCACAGCTTATTTTAGCAATAAGCGCACTGAAATTTTAATTAGTTTAAAATCTTGTGACCCAAATATCCAACTTGGTTCAGTGGGAATTCTTTCAGAATCATGTTATACATGATTAAATTATAAGAAAGCAAGCCATTAAGAAATTCTGTCAAATGACTATTTGCACTAACTAGATTGCACTGGACAAGAATAAGCATGATAGTAATATGTCATGAAATAAGGAGAATGTGATACACCAATTTAGTATAAATAGCCTGAACAGTATTTTTTAGAGAATGTGTTTATTGCATACCACTACTTGTATAAACATGTAGAAGAATGAACTCATTAAGTCAAGTTTCAGTATCACTTTTATACTCCTGATTATGTGTAGCATGAATAAACAAGAAAGATGGAAAATTAAAAACTGAGATATTGATGTTGGATATTATGCATGAATATTCAGCTATTTTAGATATTCCCTCAGGATATTCTATGTCACATTTCATTATCGGTGTGGAATTAAAAGGAACTTAAAGCATGATTTGAATTCATTTTTCCTAATATATCAAAAGTACAATCAATTTTTACATGTAAAACTATTGGAAATAGGAAGCAATATATGTTCTTGAGTTAGATCATGAAATTCAGAAGTGTATTCAAGGAAGTTAGGTATGACTAGTAATTTACTGAACAAAACATTTGTATGGAGAAAGTAAGTCTTAAATTATAATTACAATACAAGGAATAGTATGATTGGTAGAAATCAGGAACATGACAGTTACAAGAGCAAGACATTTCATCATAGAAGTGGAGATGTGGGAAAGAGCAAAGATGATCATATTTTGCAATGAAAGAAACTGGAAAAAGCTATAGAAAGTAAGATGATATAATACAATATCATTTACTTTTTAATACACCTGACTTTTTCTGATTGCATTTGACCTATGTTGAATACTGACTATAGTGAATGATTTGATCCATCAGCTTAGCTAAGGTATTTGGTAAATCATTGTGGGTGGTTCTGTGAAAGTGGTTTTGGTAAATCATTGTGGGTGGTTCTGTGAAAGTGGTTTTCATTTTCGTCACTGATATGAATATTTAAATCAGTGGACTTTGAGTAAAACAGATTGCCACCAACATGCAGGGGGATGTCTTACAGTTAAACAAGTGAATAGAAACATAATTGACATTCCCTGAGAACAAGGCAAATTCTACAGCAGAATCCTTTAGAGTGCAACACTCTTTCCTTGGTCTTTATCTGATGCCTTCTGGACTTGAGATACATTACTGGATTTTCTCTGGGCCTCCAACTTACCAGAGTACCCTTAGATTTTAGATTTGCCAACATACATAGTCGTATGAACTAGTTCCTTAAATAACTTTCTATTCAAAAAATTATATTGGATGTTTGTCTTTGGACAACACAAATATCTGCGAGGTTTTTTTTTTAATTATTCAGACTTGAACAATGTGATTTAAATATATTTTAGTAATAGTAAAAATGGACTGCTATCATTCTTTGTAATGATTTCTGCCTAACTGAGTTAGTTCTGTGACAGGAGATGAGAAAGTGACAAAGTGGATGGACAACTGTACATGATCTGTCAATGGCAGAGAGCCAGGACACATGCAGAACAGCTTTCAAGCCCTACACTTCATTCTCAGTCAGTGTGCTACTCTCAGTTCTTCTGGCACCAGATCAGCCACGTTTTTGATAACAAGACGGTTTAGATCTGATGTCAGGTTGGGGCACATAAAAACAGCAACCATTAAGATCAGGAACACTGTGTCTCTTTTCAAAGGCTTGCTCCGTACTCCATGGGGTTTACTTTTCTGCCTGCTTTCGTTGGGTTGCACTCACTCTGAAGAGCATATTTCTTTTCCCTTCTTTTTACATCTATCACACCTTAATAAATATAAAACCTTGCTACTTAGTTTCCTGTGACTTCTTTGTTTAGGATAACAAGAGCCTCAAATAGAACCCTAGAAGGAATCTGCAACACCCTGGAACAACCACTAACAGGTTTAAATTTATTCTCTATGCTTCTGAAAAATATTTTTAAAAACAATAATTTGAGATATAGCAGTTAGTACAAATTCTGCCAAAAGACCTAGAAGTAAAACTAT
Organism: Dasyprocta punctata; assembly: GCA_004363535.1. Classification (NCBI taxonomy): domain Eukaryota; kingdom Metazoa; phylum Chordata; class Mammalia; order Rodentia; family Dasyproctidae; genus Dasyprocta; species Dasyprocta punctata. Next base: position 39,697 of record RJWM01017422.1, on the reverse strand, counting down.
AAAGAAGATTCCACTTTTGCTGGGCATGGTGATGCACGCATTTAATCCCGGGGGGCGGGGGCGCTGAGGTAGGAGGAGCGTTGTGAGTTCCAGGTTTGCTTGGGCTACAACGTGAGCGCAAGGCCTGCCTGAGCTATATTGTGCCACCCTGCCTCAAAAACTAGGGCTGGGAGTTTGGCTCAGTGGCTTAAATGCCTACCTGGCAGACAAGAGGTTGTCAGTTCAATCCCTGGTGCCACAAGAGAAAAAATAAGATTCCACTCTTGACAAATCAAGATTCAAAGAGATTTCAAGCAATTGAATCTTACTTTTTGTGATTGTGATTTCTAAATGTGCATAAATCAAAAAGTTGTGAGCTGTTCTCATCTTTCTTAAAGCTGTATCTGATTCACCTTTAATAATGTTTTAAAATTTTACTGACTTCAAAATTATTTCTGACGAATGTATCAAAATTGATTTTTTAAACTGTCTTAGTAAATAAGTTATATATGCAAAACTAATTTAAAATGTCTAGCCACAAGAAAAAAATGAAAGAAACCAAAGTTAAAAAAAAAGCATGATTCATTCAAATTGCTGTTTTAGAGAAAGACATTTTCCTTGTGTCCTATTAGCTCATTGTGATAATGAAGTGAGGGAGGTAAAAGAAACACCCAAAATAAGGTCCAGTACAAACTGAGCCGAATTAAAAACACTTGGTTCTATTGTCTTCATTTTGGACTTTTACCATGTTAGTCAGTTATGTAATCAAATAAATCTAGCTCTAAAAAAGTCTAGAACGTTTAGAGCAATACATTAAACAGTAAATAATTTAAAGAAAAAGTAGTCATTAAAATATTTCAGTAAATATTATTTTGTTGCTAAACCTGTATATTTTCTTATTTTTGATTGTAGAAAAGCAATAAAAAGAAAATGTAATATAGTAAAATGTAATGTAATAAAATAAAATCTAATATAATAAAATAAAATGTATCTTAATAGAAGGTATTATAATAAAAAGTAAATGTAATATAATAAAAGCTAAATAATAAAATATAATATATTATATAATACATAATGTATAATAAAAACATAAATGTAATATAATAAAAATTATAAATGTAATATAAAATAAAATGTAATATAATGAAATAATGTAATATAATAAAATATAATACAATAATAAGATAAGAATGCATTTGTATGAGCTACTGACTTTTAAAAAGTAGTGAAATGCTAAATATTAGAAACAAAATAATCTTTAATAAGAAAAACTGTAAAATAAATATTTGTAAATACTTTAAGGTACAGTTTTTGCTCATTGTCTATCAAAATTGAAAGTTAAGAAATTTATCAGGATTGGGCATAAAGAGTTACAAACATGGCACATATGAAATTTGAAAGCTAAGCATCCTCACTTAGCTAAACTAGGTGACATACTGCAACATGATTTGCTTGAGATAAAATGATTTGCACTTTGCTGTTTAATTGAAGAAGGCTATTTTGGGGATTATTAGAAATTCTTTCAAAATTATATAAAAATTATTAACTGTACAAGTAGGATATGAGAAATATCACCTGGTTTTATATAGCAAAAATTTTGAAATTTAAAATAAAATGAATTCAAAATATTCTAAAAGAAAGACAGACCTCAAGGATACATCTTTGCATTTACATAATAAAATGTTAGATTGTAAAAGATGTATATTAGATTAAGTACCTGTATTAAGAAAAGTTTTAACACAGTCTTGAATATTCACAATGTTTAAGATGGAATGAAACAGCTGTAATTGATGAATCCGAAGAATGATGAGGCACATAATTAAAAATGTTAGAGCTTAGTATTAGTGAGCTAAGTCTAAGAATAATAATATGGACTTACAACAAAAGGATGTGGTAAAAAGCATGCTATATGGAAGATAATTTCAAAAGAAAAATAAGCGAACTGTGAAGCATGTGCCTAAATTCTCATTTGGTCTCTGACAGTATAGGAGTAACTCCTGGGAAGAGCTCTGTGCTTCAGGGTTCCTTCTATAAAGTGGACATGATGGTAATACCCCCTCAAAGATATCCTGTTCCTGCTTCCTAGTCTATAGAGTATGAGGCTATTTCCTACTTGAACAATATCATTGTTTCTCTATAATTCCAAAATGGGATAAAGTAGAGGTTTAGTAAAATGATACTTATTGATATATATTTTTAATTTTTTCTCATAATCAAATCAACAGATTATGTTATCTGAAGCAGTTATAGAAGTCCACTGAACATATTTACAATGAGTTGATACCATTTATAAATATATATGAACATGTGCTTATTAATATTAAAGGCAATGCTGTTTGAGTATAAATTGAATTTTCAAAGTTATCAAATATCAGAATATTAGAAACTATGACTATAATATATTCTAATGGCTAAAGATCTCTAAATAATTTCAGCAACTACTCTTTCTTTTGAATTTCATTATATTATTCAACATTAGATATACACAGAAATTGTCCTAATGGAACAGTTTTCTGATTAGAGAAAATAAATTATTATTTTGAACAGTTCATAGGAATATTCTCATGTCACAAAATTAACATGAATTGGTTATGAGAAAATAAAAACTTCAAAGATTACAAAGTTTGCTTTCCATTAATGATACTAACTTAGAAATATAAACAAGGGAATGCATTAAAATATGCAACAACAAGAATGTGGCTCTATTTAAGAGAGGTGTCATGCACAAATATTTTATCATAAATTGCATTTTATTGGTTGAATTGCATCGCATGCTCAAAAGTCAGGTATTAAATTTGTGCCCCAAATACCTCAGCATATGGAGTTCTGTGAGTGTAGGTCAATGAAGATGTACTTACTTAAAATGAATGTCTCAGGGTGGCTATTAACCTAATCATTAAAAGAAAGAATTGGGCACCTGGAGAACACCTAGTAAAAGTGAGGCATTGATGAGACTGTTTTAAGAGTAAACCATAGAATGCCATAGGATACTGGTGAACCATTGAAATTAGTAATATCTGTTGTTTAAGCCATCTAGCTTGTGGTATTTTGTTATATAGCAGTCTAAGCAAAGTAGTACACCAAAGTAAAGAGATGTCAATCTTCAAAAGCTATTTCAACAGGATATTAATCGAAATTTGTTTCTGCATTCAGTTAGCCAGATATTCTGGATAATTAACAGATTTTTGCTCCTGATGAAATATTAATAATGTCAGGTCTTTTTGGAAAGTCTAATAGACTATATTTAATTCTTTTAACGTATGAAGTAGCCCAATAAGACATATCAATATGTACATTTTACATAGTGCATTTGACTAAAATTTGTCTCATCAGCTCCATCATGTTAATGAACTATACTTAATTATAAATGCCATTAAAATTGCGTTTTACAAAAAATGCACAATTATAATTATGAATTGCATGCTCCACTTTCCTTGATTGACAGCACTGAAGCAGTTTTATTTAGGAGATTATATTAAAAACATATCACATGCTTTCTCTACTCATAAATTAGTTGTATTTCAGGAGGAACCTTCTTTGCTTAGCCACTTTAGGCAGTTTAGGTATATTAACTCATCTGAATTCTGCAGATAAAATCACCTATTCACCGTTTGTTCTTATAGGAATGTATATACAAAAATTTTTGACGTTTTTTGAGTGCCATGTTATCTAAGATTTAGTCAAAAATTGGCAAGCTTTGTGTGTTAACTTTCAAGAAAGCTATCTTCTTTGAGTTTGCTATTTAACTCTTGCTTGAAAGAAGATAAATAGCTGTGTCTTTCCTAAAAGAGAACAAAGGGAAATGGAAATGGTGATCCATACTGGAAGGAGCCTTTTGCTTTGGTTTTAATTAGATGTACAGGTTTTCTCTAATGGTCTCAATTAAACTATTGTTGTGATCCCTAGCAATTCCACCAGAGCAGTATATGAACAAATACTAGCAGGTAGAAAACACCATAACAGGTCTTTATATAGCTTTTATTTTAAATAGCAAAGGATACTACTATGAAAATGATAGACTAACTGATTTTTATCCATAGACTGAGTGTGGAATCTAGGTATGACCTCCTATTTTGTATGGTGTAAAGCCAACAATATTCTTCAAGCATGGAAGACTATCCAGAACCTTGAAAAGTGTACCCAAAGTTTCTCAGTATTTTATTTTGCTCATGGTGATTCTCTGAAATTTTTATGTATTAGATTAGTTGAAATTACAGTTTATCAAAATTATTTGCATCATAAAACAATGCATCTGTAAAGAATATTGAGAAAGAAACTGTTAATAAAGTCAGAATATGCAATCTCCTGCAATAATGAAGCAAATTGTCTTATCCTCTAACTTGTATGCTCTATTTATTTATTTATTTTTATTTTAAAGAGAATAAAGCAAAACAAAACCAAACAGAGCAAAGCAGATCAGAGCAAAACAATGCAAGTAACACAAGAATTCAACAGAAGATAATGGGAAATCAATAGTGGCTACCATAATGCCTCTTGTTTTCTTCAAAATAGTTGTCCATTCATACACACACAATAAATTAATACAAAATAAAATAGTAAAGAACTAATCAAAGTGAAAGAATGAGAGGTTTACAGGCCTTCAGCACCAGACAATAGGAAATCAATAATGGCTACCATAATGTCTCTTGTTCTCTTCAAAATATCTGTCCATACCTTCACACACTTTGAAATCAAACAATAGAAAACAGACTAAAACCAATCAAAACAAAGAATAAAAGCATTACTGGGCTTTAAAACAAGATGATAGGAAATCAGCAATGGCGACCATGATGTCTTCTTTTCTTCAATGTAGTTGTTCATATCATCAAAAATAATAGAATCATTTTTTTTTGTACCAGGGATCAAAGTCACAACCTCACGTCTGCCAGCCAGGCATTTAAACCACAGAGCCAAAGTCCTGGCCCTAGTTTTTTTGAGGCAGGGTTGCACTATGTAGTTCAGGCCGGCCTTGCTCACGTTGTAGCTCAACCCAGCCTCTAACTCACAATGTCCACCTACCTCAGCCTCCTGAGTGCTGGGATTAAAGGCCTGCACAACCATGCCCAGCTTAAAATCAATTCTTGTAAACTCTTTATAAGTTCTAGGCATATATAAGCCTATACATGTATATCTATCATTTCTGTATTAGAGGGAAAAACAAAATAAAACAAAATACATGAAAAGCAAGAAACAAAAAAGACAAATAAATAACAGTAGCAAAGAGCCCAAAACAATAACAATGTAGTCTTTCAAAACAAGGTGGTAGGAACATAATAAATTGTTGGTTTTCATAATTATCTTCAAGGGTTACACAAATTAACAGATATAGACTTGCAAGACTAATCTATTCCTATAAATGTTAACAGTTTTGTTCTAGGAACTAGCAGAATTAGTCATCCAATCATCTTAGTAATTTTAAGTGTATATATACAAATTTATAAATTTTTTCTTATCCTTCTTTTCTTCTTTTCCCCATCTTAGTTATTTTTTCCTCTTTGAGCAGTTTCTTACCCTTTAACAATATTTATTGAAGATTTTGTATCTTATTTACTCTCAGTTTCTTACACTAGGGAGATAATACAGATTTTACACATGTGAGTTTGATTTATTTCACTTATGAGTATGGTCTCTAGTCACATCCATTTACCTATAAAAGCCTCAATGTGGTCCTTCTTTATAGCTGAGTAGTATTCCATTGTATAAATATACCACATCTTTTTTATCCATTCCTTAGTTGATGGGCATTTGGGTTGTTTCCAACATTTAGCTGTTACAAATTATGCTGCCATAAATATGGGTGCACTTACATCACTGTGGTATGAGGTGTTCATTTCTTCTGGAAGTATGCCCAGAAGTGGAATAGCTGGGTTAAGTGGGACCACCAACCCCAGTTTTTTGAGGAAGCTCCAAACTGATTTCCACAGTAGTTGCATCAGTCTACACTCCCACCAACAGTGCAGAAGGGTTCCTTTTTCCCTATAGCCTCTCCAGCATTTGTTATTGGTGGTTTTCATTATCCTGGCTGTTCTTTCTGGAGTGAGATGAAATCTCAGTGTTATTTTAATTTGCATTTCTCTAATGACCAAGGATCCTGAATATTTTTTCAGGTATTTATTTGCCATTTGTATTTCTTCAGTTGAGAAGTTTGTATTCACTTCAGATGCCCATTTTTGGATTGGGTCTTTGAATTTTGGGGATCTGATTTTTTAAAATTCTTTGTATTTTCTAGATAGATGTCCTTTGTCTGAGGAACAATTGTATAAGATTTTCTCCCAATTCATGGGTTTTCTTTTCACTCTGTTGGAGATTTCTTTTGACATGCAAAAACTTTTTAATAAGCTGAGATTCCAGTTATTAATTCTGGGAAGTATTTCCTGTGCAGTTTGATTTTTATTCATGAATTCTCTGCCTACCCCTTTGTCGTCAAGGTTCTACCTACTTTGCTTTCTGGCAGATTTAGGGTTTCTGTTTTAATATTTAGATCTTTGATCCATTTGGACTTTAATTTAGTGCATAGTGATAGGCATGAGTCTAATTTTAGTTTTTGACATAAAGAATGTGAGTTTTTCCAGCACCACATATTAAAGAGGCTGTCTTTCTTCCAGTGAACGTGTTTGGTCCTTTTGTCAAAGATGAGGTGGCTGAGTGTGTTTGTAGTTGTGGTTTTATCTTCTAATCTAGTCCATTGATCTTCAGGTCTGTTTTTATTGCTGACTTTATCACAGTAGCTTTGTAGTATAACTTCAAGTCAGGGATTGTGATGCCTCCTGCCTTGCCTTTGTTGACCAGAATTGTTTCTGCTATTCTAGGTCTCTTCTGGTTCCAAATGAATTTTAGGAATGATTTCTCAAAATCTGTGAGGTATGCTAATGGTATCTTGATTGGAATTAAATTAAATCTGTATAACAATTTTGGGAGTATGACCATTTTCTCAAAGTTTGTTCTTCCTACCAATAAACAAGGAATGTCTTTCCATTTTCTGAAATCCTCTTCAATTTCCTTTTTCACAGTACTGCAATTTTCACTGAATAGATCTCTTACTTCCTTTATTAGATTAATTCCTAAATATTTCTTTTTTTTTTTTTTGGATGCTATAGTGAAAGGTGTGGTTTCTCTTATTTCTCTCTCAGTGAGTTTGTTGTTTGTGTACAGGAATGCTATTGAAATGTGAGTGTTGACTTTGTATCCAGCTACATTACTGAATTTGGTTATCACATCTAAAAGGCTTTCAAAGCAGTTTTGGGTGTCTTCTTTGTAGAATATCATGTCATCTGTAAATAATGATAATTTTACTTCTTCCTTTCCTATCTTTATTCCTTTTATTTCTCTCTCTTGTCTAATTGCTCTGGCTAATGTTTCCAGCAGTATACTGAATAGGAGTGGTGATAGTGGACAGCCTTGTCTGGTTCCTGGTTTTAGCGTGAAAGTTTTTAATTTTTGACCATCTAATATGATGCTGCTGTTGGTTTGACATAGATGGCTTTTATCAGTTTCAGATAGAGACCATTTAATCTGATTTTCCATAGGGTTTTTATCATGAATGAGTGTTGGACTTTATCAAAAGTTTTTCTGCATCTATTGAAATGATCATATTATTTTTATATTTGGCTCCATTGATATAATGTATTATGCTTATTGATTTGTGTATGTTGAACCATCTCTGCATTCTTGGGATGAATCCCACTTGGTCATGATGTATAATCTTTTTTGATGACTTGCTGCATTCTATTTGCCAGTATTTTATTGAGGATTTTTGCATCTGCGTTCATTAGGAGATTGGCCCGTATTTCTCTTTCTTGGATGGGTCTTTCTCTGGTTTTAGTATTAGGGAACTACTTGCTTCTAGGAATGATTTAGGGAGAATTGCTTCCCTTTCAATTTTATTGAAGAGTTTGAGGAGTGTTGGAATTAAGTCTTCCTTGAATTTCTTATAGAATTCAGCTGTGAATCCATCAAGACTTGGGCTTTTTTTGTTGGTAAGGTTCCAATTACATTTTCGGTTTCATTAATTGAAATTGGTTTATTCAGCAGTTTTATATCTTCTTGATTCAGCTTTGGTAATTCATATGTTTCTAGGAATCTGTCCATTTCTTCTGAGTTATCAAACATACGAAAGTTTTTGAAGTAGGTATTGATGATCTTCTGATTTCCACAGGGTCTGCAATGATTTTGACCTTTTCATTCCTTGTTGCATGAATTTGAGTTTTTTTCTTTCCTTTTTTAAGTAAGATTGACTAATGGCTTATCAATTTTATTTATTCTTTCAGAAAACCAACTCTGATTCATTAATTCTTTGCATTGTTTTCTTAGTCTCTATCACATTAATTTCTGCTCTGATCTTTGTAATTTCCTCCCTTCTTTTGGCTTTGGGCTTGGCTTGCTCTTCTTTTTCTAGATGTTTGAGGTGTAGCATCAGGTTGTTTATTTGTGTTCATTATGTTTTCCTGATATGGGAATTCACCAAAATAAATTTTCTTCTGAGGACTGCTTTCACTGCATCCAACACATTTCAGTAAGTTGTATTTGTATTTTCGTTTACTTGCAGATATCATTTAATTTCTTCCGTGACCCATTGATTGTTCAGGAGTGCATTATTTAATTTCTATGTGTTTATGAAGTTTTTGTGGTTTCTTTTGTCATTAATTTCCAGTGTTATGGCACTATGATCAGACAATATGCATGGGATAATTTCAATTCTTTTGCGTTTACTTAAGCATATTCTATGGGCTAGTATACAATCTATTTCAGCATCCCGTGTGAAGCTGAGAAGAATGTATATTCTGTTGCTGTTGGGCGGAACACTCTGTATACATCTATTAAGTCCCTGTGTTCACAAGTTTGATTCAGTTCTTTTATTTCTTTGTTCATTTTCTGCCTAGCTGATCTGTCTTTTTGTGTCAATGGGGTATTAGGATCTCCTGTTATAATTGTGTTATTGCTTATGTGATTTTTTTATTTCTATTAATGTTTATTTTATATAGCTGGGTGCTCCCATATTTAGTGCATATATATTTAAGATTGTTATCTCTCTCTCTTGAAGTTTTCCCCTAACCAGTATGTAGTGACCTTCTTTATCTCTTTTGATCATTCTTGGTTGAAATTCACATTGTCTGCAAACAGAATATCTACCCCTGCTTTTTTGAGGGGTTCCTGTTGTGTGAGGTATTGTCTTCCATCCTTTGACTTTCAGTCTATGGATTTCCTTTTGGGTTAGATGGGTTTCTAGTACACAACATATGTTTGGATGCTGTTTCTTGATCCATTCTGCCAGTCTCTTTCTTTTAATTGGTGAATTGAGACCATTTACATTAAGGGTTAGAAGTGATTTAGTTTGGCTTATTTTTGTCATATTATCTTTCTGCTATTGGTTCTTTACCTTTCCCCTCTATTTAATTGTTTGCCCTGCTTGGTGGTTTTTTTCTGTTGGTGTTCTTGAAGTCGTAATTATTTTTATGTCTATCTAGAATATCTTTCAGAATTCTTTGCACAGTTGGTTTGATGGTCATGAAGTTCTTCAACTCTCCTTTATTGTGGAATAATCTTATTTTTCCATCAATTTTGAAAGATAGTTTTGCAGGGTACATCAATCTGGACTGGAATTCATTTTCATTTAGGATTTGAAATACTTCATTCCATGCTCTTCTTGACTGATCATTTGTGTTGAGAAGTCTGCTGTGATTCTGATGGGCTTTCCTTTATAGGTGGTTTGTTTCTTTTCTCTAATAGTTTTTAATATTCTGTTCTTATGTTCAATTACTGGGATGTTGATTATTGTACGTCTGGGTGTAGATTTATTTTGGTTATGGCTAATTGGAGTTCGCTATGCTTCACTTATCTCTATGTCAGCTTCTTTTCCTATGTTTGGAAATTTTTCGGCTATTACTTCTGTAAATAGTTTTTATATATCATTTGTGTTGTCACCTTTTTTTCATGAACACCTATTAATCTTATATTGTTTTACTTTGCATCCTCTTGCAACTGTTGAATTGTTATTTCCTGGTTAGATGTTATTTTTAAAAGATCTTTCCTTTCCTGTTCTCTAGCTGCAATCTTGTCTTTGAGGTCCGAAAGTCCATCTTCACCTTCATTGAGGCAGTTTTGCCAGCTTTTGATGGAATTTTTGTTTTCCTGGGTATCTCTTTGAATCTGCTACATGACTTCTAGTTCTTTCTTATACTGTTCAAAGTTTTCATCATTTTGTCATGTTCCTCTATTTTTTTTAACTATGTCTTCTTTAAATTTATTCAGCATTTCTTTCGTTATGTTTATCATTTCTTTTTTTACCTGGGGGATTATTTCTGATCTGAGTTCCTTTATAACTTCATGGAGTTGTTTTGTTACTTCAGTTGTTATCATTCAGAAGTTTCTAGTGTATGGCTTACATTTTCTTCTATGTCCGTGTCTCCTAGGCTTGTTTGGTATGGGCTAGAGGTTTGAGCTTGCATTTTGCTCTTTCATTTTGTCATTTTCCTGTATTCCCCTGGGGCAGTTGAATACAAAGTCTCAATTGTTTCTTGGATTGAGGATGGCTGTCCGTGCTGCAGGAAGATTCTGCACTTGAGTGGGGGACATTAGACAGGCCTTATCGGGTTCCTAGTGACACTCAAAGACTCCCCAGGTGGGGGGAGTACCCTGGTTGGACCTTCAGTACATCCTGTGTGACTCACTGAAGCTCCCCATCTGCTTGAGGTCAATGGCAAGGTTCTGAGTGGCATACCAAGGCTGAACAGTTGATGGAGCACTCTGGGCAGGCCTTCAGCTCACTCCACAAGGCACACCAAACATTCCAGCTTTTTGGGGACCTAGGCTGTTTCTACCAGGTTTTGAGCAAGCTCCCATGGCTGCACAACTTGGTACAGTTTGCTTTGGTGGCCTTCAGCTCGCACCACTCAGCACATGGCAGCTTCCCAGTGACCTGGTGATAGCCGGGCAGGATCCAACCCTTGAATGCTTTTTTAGGTAGTACTGTAGCATAAAAATAATGATGACTTGGCCATACTAATTGAAAACCATGTAGAAATCTCAAAAGACCAAGATAATAATTTATAGTAATAATTTGTATGATACCACTAATAATAGAAATTTTGTACTGGACATTGAAACATTCTTTGATAATAACAACTACATGAGTTTTGAAAACTACAAATCAGTTTATATTGCATTATATACTCATGATATAATCAATTTTGTGGAAAAAATAAATATTACTGAGAAAATTAATAAGAACTTTCCTATACATCTCTCTTGAAGATCATTCTTTCTGATTTAATTTCCTCTTTCATTCTCACCTGTTCCATGTAGGTTTTCATATCTTTTATTTTAAAAATACATATGGAAGGAGAAAGGCTGAATAAGTACAGGAAAAAGGATTTTCTTAAGGAAATGGAAATATATGGTTATATATATATATATATATATATACACATATATATACATATATATACACATATATATATATACTCAAACCTAAAAATTGCTCACCACTAAACATGAACCCTAATGTAATCTAAGAGCATCATCTATAATAGTGATATGTCAATGTAGATTCATCAGTTGTGACAAATGTGTCACTCTGCTGGTAGAAATTTGATAATGGGGGATGTTATGCATATGTGGGGACAGTGGATATAAGGGAAATCTCTGAGTCTCTCAAGTTTGTTGTAAAACTAAAATTTTTGCTACAGTGTTTTGTTATCTGTTACATAAAGGAGTAATAATATATGTTTTCCTTATAAAATACTAATTAATTTTAAAATACTGTGGTTGTATATTTTAGATTCATCATATAAAGGTTATAATGTATCAGGTTAGATAGTCTCCAACTAATTCATGATTATTTCCTTTCCATTTGTATGTGTTTGTATAAATCTACTCGAATTTGCTTTTCCATTGTCTTTAAATGAACAGTTTGTTTTGTAAATTTTTGTTGTTAGCAATAAAGACTACATTACTGTCATATATATTATTGTCCAAAAGTACAATATTTAATAGGCTTAGTATAGTAAGTATCAATAAAAAAGGATGAGGTTTTTATATCCTGAATTAACTAATAATTTTTATGTACAACTATTTGTGTGAAAAATATTATTATCACTACGTTTAACAATCTTTGAGAAACACCGTTCTAGATGAAATACTGTAAAAAAACTTCTCAAGAAGAAAATTTCAAACTTCCTTTATTTCAATGCCCTTAAAGTCTTTGTGACTTTATCAAGGTAGTCTTGTGATAAAATCTACTAGTTGTTGCACTTATAAAATGTTTAAGTAGTTATGCCCAACTTGATTATTATGTTTTATGAAACCTGGTGTCTTTCATGGGCATGGAAAAACATCCAAAACTTTGGAATCAGGTTGGGTACTTCTTTTCTCTTCTGCAAAGATTTCCACAGTGTTCTTAGTCTTTATTAAAATGAACAAATGTTTATGTCCCTTAAGCACCCACTCCATCTGACCTAATGGAAGTCATTTTCTGATTTCTGACAAACAGTATCTTTTTTGTTGTTGCTATTTTTAAATCATGGTCATTGTATGGGAGTTGTTACAGCATTCATTTTGCTTTCTGATACTGAGAATCTTCCTGAATTTTTTTTTATCAGAAGTACATATCTTTCAAGTATATAGATTCAAAGTTGAATTTTAAAATATAGCTAATGAGAAAACTGAACTGCTTCATCATTTCATCTCTTTAATCTTGTTCAATAACATTGTTCACCCTTTCGAACAGCACTTCTATTTTATTCAGTATCTTCAAAACTCAAATTAGTAAGAGAGAACTTTGATGTTAGCTTCCTTTTGACAGATGATTTGAGCAAGATCTGTTTGAATACTTCTTACTGCATACAGAAACAGCAATTTACTTGCATTTTATTGTTATATGATCTTAACAAGTTTTCCACAGCATGACAGTGGCATTGGTCTTATTTATACCCAACTATGTTACTGCTGAGTGGTATTTTATAAATACTATCACGTTTTTATACAATCCAGATATGTCCATTTGATTACTTTGGGTCTTGTTTAGTCTTCTGCTGATATTTCACAGTTCTTTATTAAGATTTTTGCTCACTCAAACTGTGTTTCACTGAAAGTAATTATGATAAGTATTTAAAGATGTTTATCTATTAGGGTCAACATCTTGCTTATTTCAGATTTGGATTCTGTGTAAGAGAGAATACATCACGTTTTGTCTCTTTATATTTCAGTTAATTCATATTGCGTTTTGACATTTAAAATACTATTTTGTGAAAATGTTTGATGTCTGTTATTTTTCCTCCAGTGGGCACGCTTCCTTAATTTTAGCAAGAAATATTAGACTAGGTTAAAATTTCAGACTATTGTTTGAGTGGCAGTGATGGTCTTTGCTGAGATCTTGTTCAGGCGGTGAGTGAATTTGAAGAATTCAGCCATTTGTAGCTAAAGATTCCATCAATAGGAATACAGTCCTTATTTGAAAATCCCACTTTAGCTCCTTCCTTCTGAAATTCTGTTTTTATTGTTCATAGGATACGGCTTCTTATTTTCTCCTTCATAGTGTGTATATAGGTGTTCAGTCAATAACTATGACCTTAGAACTGTTAGAAAGTACTCTGTAGTTACAATACTCACCTCACAATAAAACAAAATCTACTGATGGTTGTAAATTTTCACATAGTTTGTATATTTCATAAGGTCTGTAATGTATAGCACGTAGTAAGAATCAAAATACTATGCACATCAAATACTAAATGGTTAGATAAACCCAGTCAAGTCAGAAAAGGATATAATTTAAGAGATATTTTGTTATTCAACATACTGTATGGTGATTTTAAAGTTGCACTGTTTCCTTTCTTAAGGAGAAGGAAATAAGTATCTATTGAGATAAAATTAGTGGAAGGGATTAGAAGAAATTTTGTAATTCAGGACCATATGTATTTTTATAAACATTTTTCTTTAAACATGTCTCTGATCCATAGTAGAAAAATATTTGTATTTAATACTTGCTTGTTAGTAGAAGAAAATACTCTTTTCATTAAAAAATACCTTTTCTTTGAAAACAACCCCGATATTGAATGTATATGTACTTGAACCTAAGCATTAAGATATAAAATATATCATAAGTATTCTTAATTTTATAATGACTTCTTTATTATGAAAGGATAATTTATCATATGTAAAGTAACAAATGAATATGTAAAAAGTCAGGAATGATGTTGTGTTATATATTAAATAAATATGTGTAAGATAATTTCTTTCTTAATCAGAAATATATAGGGAGAGAAACAGGCATTCTCGATTATAAAATGTTTCAGTTGGATCACTTCAAGGACTCGTGTTAATCTATAAATTTTAGTATTCTCTCTGAATAAATATCGTAGTGTCACTGGCACAAACCACAGTATTTGACATGTAGTTTGTGAATAGTACTTACTAAAATAAAAACCTATGCATAATATTTAGTTTGTATCAGATTAAATGTGGGAATGTAGAAAATTGAGCTGAATATCTTTTTGAAAAATCATACCTTTAAAACATTGCAGTATCAGACATAACCAAAATATGGTATAATAAAATTAAAAAGGAAAACTCAGAAAATCCCAAAACTTGTATAAAAACTTGAGATTTTCTCCAATTCAGTGATCCCAATGAATTTTGAAATTTATATGAATACTGCCACAAATCCCGGTTATTTACAGATCAAAAGAACTCCTGCATAACCCCCAATTTCTAGAAAATGAGAAAAGCACTCAATTCTTGCTGTTCCTGCTAGGTACAACACTTTGTGCTCATGTACTACTGGCCCACAATGGACCAGATTGATGTCAGTGGTGAAGTTTGATAAGAATAATCAATCTTTGATTTAAAAGGTTTTGTGACACTCTCAAATCCGTGAGTCATTGAACCTCTCTTCACAGCACACCCAACCATTAAACTTGGCACATCTTTCTGCATTAAGAGACACTTCATTATTAGAAAGGAATATACATTTGTATTTGAAACCAGAAACTTCAGATATGAGAGGTGAAGCATTAGTGATAGCTTTTTCTTCAGAATAAGTGGTTTCCCTGATGTAATTTGTTTATATATTTCTCACTTGGATGATTTCGCCAAATAAATAGCTTTTGCATTAATATACTGGGTTCAAGTTTGCAACCTACACTTTAACAAAATGCATTAGGACCAGGGTTTAAAATGAATAGAGCTTGAGTCTGCAGTATCACCTTCCTGTGTTCTTCTAAATCCCTGTGTAAGAGCAAAAATGAAATGTGGTCAGCCATTAAAAATAATTTGGAAGAAAAAAATCACATTATAGTTGATATGACTGTTGTAAGCTTTCAGAAAAAAAATTAAAATATACTTGCTGTTCAAAATTGGTGGATGTTTTCCTATAGTTGGTAAGTATACATTTTGATGATATTATGTATTGTAAGGTCCACTAGTATTTTTATAGGGAAAAATCATCTTCTGAGAAAAGTACATACAGACATAAAGACATAGTTCTTATGCCATGCTCAGGTTAAGTCTCAGGGAATGGCAGAGGAAAGTGTTTATTTAGTTTTATTTTTTTAATAATTGCTAAGGAGCAAGAAATGAGAAAAAAAACTGTTAAATAAAAAGAAACCACCAAGTTGGTCAGATGACATGAAAGAGCTGATGTAATATACACAGGCCAGATTTTAAGAAAAGTCTCCAACCCAGGGAGTGCACTGCAGTGTAGGTTCTGTCACATGGCATCAAACAGTTCAGCCATCAGGCCAAAGTGCAAGAGAAATGTGCATGAAGGTAAGAGGCCCCTCACTGGAAGCCTTTGTTTCCATTTTAGCAATTTTGTTTGAAATAACTTTCATATAATGTGTGATGATTTGTGTTTCAGCAGTGAATTTAGTCATTCTTTTTTGCCAATAGCAGCAATGGTTTATATCTAATGCTATCTATTTTATAGAAAATTAAAGAGTATTACAAGTCATATAATTTCAGTTTTAGTTTAACTATGTTCCTGAGTGTGTGTGCGCACACATGCACTTTCCTATAAGGTAAGAGGGACCTGACATGAGTGAGAATTATGTTCTCACATGTTCTTTCTATTGCATAGCTATTTTCATTTCAAGGGTAACACAAAAATCAGAAGGGAATAAAACTAAATTTATTGCAATATGTATCAAAATGTCAGAAAATAATGTTCTTCAAAGAAGGTCCTCATTCTCCTGGTAAAGAACAGAAAGATACAAGAATTGTGAGAAAATAGGACTCTGGATGATCCGGCAACAAAGACTAAGGATCTTCAGCTATCCACCATTTTATTTAGCCCACGCAGGGGGAAGGGGTACAGTACTTTCCCAGGAACAGCATAGAAGGAGTGATTGTATGGGTGTGTTTAACTTCATAAAGGAAATAAGTTAAGATTCATCCCCACACCTGGGTGCTCGTTTAGTATTGTTCTCAGCAGACTTCAACTTGCTCTGTGAAACTCACTGAATGAGAGGAAGTGTGACTTCCTCATTCCAAAACCAGCCCACAAGCAGGGAGAGCAAAGAAGGCCTCAGACAGATACTATGTCAGTTTGTAATTTTGGTCCCCAACACATCTCCCTTTTTGCTTTTGCAAGTGCAGCAGTTGAAACCGTGTAGAGGCTATGATGGCCATCACAGCAACAAGCATGCATTTAGGAGTTTGTGGGAAGCCCTGTCTTTCACCAGTGTGCAAACCTCCTGTGTTGTCTTCTTTAGTTGTTCCCATATCATGAGTTTTGTAGCCTGCATGGATCTCAGTATTTGCACTTTTGGCCTTTCTTCCTGGATCAACTTCAAGAATGCTCCTACTGGCAGTTCGAACTAGAATAGACTCCACCAAAGGGATGGGATGTTCCTTTCCATGGCCACACATTCCAGGAGGGTTTCCATAGTGGTGTTCCACTGTTTCTCTCAACCCCGTGTTATCAACTGGACCGGGTCATTCCACTTTCTTGTATGAATGTCCTTCTATAGTACTTGAGCCTTAGGTGTGCTCATCAGAATTATTCTTTGCAGTGAAGTTCTGATGGAGGGTATTTACTTTCTGCAAACAGATTTTAAAAATCTGGGTAAAGATATAAAGGGGTAATTGTGCATGTGGATGTAACTGTATTCTCCTCCTATTTGTTTTTGTAATTGTGTTTTTAAAGAAAGGTGAATATATGGGTAGCAATGCTGCAGTGTAGCAGTTATAAATTCTGATATATTTTCCTGTAACTTATTCTTAATAAACCATAACAGTTGTCAATTAGTGGTGTAGCCAGAAACCAACAGAAGGGGTTAGTAATTAGAGTCCCTTACTACATCTAGCTTATTATTATTACATTGTTTTATGTATTTCTGGTTACGCTTTTTTCCTGGATGTGCAAGACCAAGTTAAAATGGGGCCTGTATTAATTAACCTCTTGCTATCTATCAAGGTCAGTTAAGTTTCCACAGGATTAACCTTGGAAACATGTATAGAGCCTCTCCATTCTTCTGTCACTGTCAGCTATCAGGAAAAGTCATACTCTTTGCTTGACCAACTGATTTCTATGAAAGCAAGGAAGACTTTTGTCTCTAGTGAGCCTCCTTTGATACACTGCTTACTGTGCTCCCATTCCCAAGGACCCAGCGATCTCCTTGGTCAAGAGGTCATGTAACATACCAGTTGTAGCATGTAGTAGACGATGTTCCCTCATGTCCTACGTCCTCATTGATCTTGGAGAGCTAGGACCAAAACATTGGCTGTCTTCTTAACCTACTTAACTTTCTAGTTTTGGTCTCCAAACCTCAGTTGTTGAACACCCAGAAGAGATCAGTGACATTACCATTGTACTTGGAGTAGTAAGCTGAATTGTTATAATTTTATCTAGATATCAAGTATTTTGAAATATAAAGTACAATTAGAAGACTGTTATTTCTTATCAACCACTGTTGCCCTGGTTGAATCTCTGCAGAGTGGTAACAGAAAACAGTTACAATTAACAAAGAAAACTTGAGTTCAAAAGCCATACATATTTTATCATGATAATCATGGTGACACTATTTTTGTAACACATTTAAATCTCCATTTTGCAATAGAATAGTCTTTTAATCAATCATCTCTAGTAGTGCATAAGAAGTTTTCACCAAATTTGTGGCCCTTTAATGATATGTCATTGAAGAGATTTGTAACACTGTTTGGACTCTTTAATATCTTAGCATTTCTAAGTGCAATAGTACATATACAACAAAAAAAATTATAGAAAACCCCATTTCATTAAAAAACTATTTTTTCACAGCTTTTCTCATATTGGTTTGACATGTATTTCTTATAAGCAACTGGAGCATAAGAGAAAAGCAGATATCTGAATCTAAAATAAAAAAAATTATTACTGTAAACAATGCCAGTTTTACATTTTAGAAGACCTGCATATCTGCAAGTCATGAATGTATTTAATATACTATGAGGTTACCAACAATGAATTGTCATAGTCATATGAAAACTTATTTCTTAATTTAATTTTGTATCAAGAGCCTATTTCAATAAGAAAACCATGTTTTATTTATGGAAAACTTAACATTTCGATGATGACCAATGTAAGTATATCACAGTAATGCATTTAACAAAGTTTATTGGGGTGTCTCGCATACAGCAATGGAACTTCTAGGGCCCCCTCAACAAAGGTTGAAATATGTTTTTTACCAGGAAGCTTCTTCTTAATTCACCAGAATAGCTCCATCATCCTAAGGGATGTCCATGTCACTATCTTAATAATTTTTGATGTCATATGAGGACCAGATCATAACAAGTAACACATTATGTTGATCAATGAAAGATTCTCCAGTCATTGCACACTAACAACAGTATGTATTATATTCATTAAACTGATTTTAACATTATTTTGACCAGCTGGAAACTTAAGTGGAAGCATGTCGTTAATTTTGATGATGTTTATGTATAAACCAACTTAAATTACAGACAAGTATTTTAAAATTCCAAAATCCAAAAAGAAGAACAAAAACTAGCTCAAAATAAACAGTTGTTTACAGGTTAGACAGACAGATAAACAAACATGAGACAATTTATTTATAAAATCAGAATGCAATTGTATTTTTTGCCAATTCAAATTGTAATAACTCTTTTATAGTTATTAAGCTTGTAACCATAAAAAGACTAGTCAGAACTTTTTTAGATCAACTAACAGAGATCTCTCGTAGTAAGAATCAAATTGAATAAAACTTTTTATATCTGTGAAAGCAAAGACAGTTTTTGTGGGGAACCACAGAGATGACTTTCCTTGACTCTCCTTGGAAAGAAGAGCAACTGTCCCCATTTTGGGTGAACTTTCTTTGTCCTTCAATTAACTTTAAACAACATGAATTGGGCTGACTGAGGAGCTGATGTGAAATCTCTGAAGCAAAGCAACAAGTCAGTGTTACCCCACCCAGTGAACCCCCAGATACATGGTTGAGCTAAGCAGAATGGAGAGCTGTGCTGTGAGCCTCAAGAAAGAGGCTATGATTTCCCAAGGCAAAAAGGATTATACATCAGAGTCAAAGCACCAACTCCAAATTATTAGCTATTATCTCAGTTGTTATGCAGATTACTCTGTCTGCATTTCTTGCCCTCTGCGTATCACAGAGGTGATCTCAAACCTCCTACCTAACCTATGTCATGGTAGTCATGGCAGTCACATATTTCAAACCACTCTCACTGTCACTCATCCCTGAGCCACTCCCCTCATGGAGAATTAATAAAATCTGGGAAGGGCTGTTGGTCATGGCCTTTGTTCTGGTGCACACCATCTTGGCTGGACTAAGGACCCCTTGGTTCCCCATCACTGTATATATGTCTCAGTGTCTTTCTTCTCATTGTGGGTTGCACTGGAAGTGGTAGATTGGAATTAGCTGATTAGAATTCCAATAACATCTCCTTAGGATTGTAATTATAAACTTTCCTGGACCATGATGAAGATGGGAAAGAGTTCTCTATAACTTTTTAAAATGTGCCCTAGGCCAGCGGTTCATGTGGTTGGAATATCTAACTATACATGTTACTCATTGTTTTTTGGATAACTATGGCAGTTGCATAGTCACAACTGATGACCAAAACTATTGTCTCGATAGCTGCATATAAGTTTTCCCTCTACTAGGAAACACTGTTAAAGGTAATTTTAACTATTTCTGTGCGGGGGGTGAGCATACCATGTTTGGGTGTAGAAAGAGATTATCTCTGAGAATGGAGACTGGCCTGCAAGATGTTCTGGAAAGAAATCATGACAAGAAATAGTCCTTTGGGGACTGGGGCTGTGCCTGTTTTTAAATATTCGTTCTAATTTAAAACTGTTATTAAACTCATATCTTCATTATAAAAATCAGTCAGTCAGTACTATGTTATATAAACCAGTCAGCATCATACTTGAGGGAAGAGAGAAGAGGAGTTTATCTCCAGTTCTGCCTAAGGACTACAAGGCAGATCAACGTGGACTAAAACTTGTACATCTATTTTTTTTTTTTTTTGAGAGCCTTAGGATTAAATCTAGACTAGTTTTTTTATATAACCCAGAGATAAATGAAGATCAGCTTCACACTGTGAGGGTCCTAGGGAGGAAAAACTCACCATTCTCGAAACTTGGTCCTAAAATTCAGCAAACTCAGAGGATAAAATACTGTTGTAAACTGTGTCATTTCTAAAGGGCAAGGCAATGAAAAAGGGACAGAAGAGTGACTCCAAGTATGACATAAGAACTAAATCCTAACCATTTTAGATGCAGAAAGACAAGATCAAGAGCTTTCCCAAGGTGGATTTCTAACCCT
Organism: Dasyprocta punctata; assembly: GCA_004363535.1. Taxonomy (NCBI): domain Eukaryota; kingdom Metazoa; phylum Chordata; class Mammalia; order Rodentia; family Dasyproctidae; genus Dasyprocta; species Dasyprocta punctata. Next base: position 18,950 of record RJWM01017422.1, on the reverse strand, counting down.
CTAGACAAAAAACATGCCTCCAGACACAAAACATTTCTAATCCTTTAGACACAAAACATGCCTCTTGACGCAAAGGTTATGATTGACTCTAACTCCATAGCCTAATAGAAAATGAAACCAATAATCAAAGGTCAGTAATCAAAGGTCAGTAATCAAAGGTCAGAGGTGTCTGGTTTTTCAGTGGCTCCCATTTATGTTTGAACACAAGTTTGGATTATTTCTTTAGTGGGAAGAAATTCTGAGCATAAGGCAATGTTGACCAATAGTGGTACATGTGCTATCATACCCACACGGTTTCACTACAGGCCACAGGTGCTGGTGCTATTTAATGATGTAAGAGTTGTCACCATGTGAGCATAAAAGAGCAGGTGCCAGGGCAAGATGCACCTGGGAGGAACCCTGCCAGTGTGACAGCATGGTGCCCAGGGCAGCAGAGACATGTAGGCCCACAGCTGCCCCTGCTCTGGCCTAGGATGGGCCTTCAGTCACCACATATTGAAATGAAGATAGTGACTGGGGGTAAGTGTGAATAAGCCATCTAACATCACGTGGGGTCAGTTGATGTTTTCCCACATTTGAATTGATAGTGAATGATCTCTGAGCACCATTACTTACCACAGTCTATTTTAATACTTTCAACAGTTTAAAATCAAACACCCGATGTCCAGGGTTATGAGCTGATTTTGATTATTAAGATAATTTTTATTTTTATTTTATTTTTTATTTTTGCGGCACCGGGGATTAAACTCACAACCTCGCGCCTTGTGAGAGAGGTGCTTAAGTCACTGAGCCAAACTCCCAGCCCTGGTTTTTTGAGGAAGGGTCGCACTGTGTAGCTCAGGCCTGCCTTGCGCTCGCATTGTAGCCCAAGTCGGACTCGAACTCACAACACTCCTACCTCAGCCTCCTGAGTGCTGGGATTAAAGGCATGCGCCACCACACCCGGCTTAAGATAATTTTTAGCCACCATCAGGAAACAACAACAGGCTGAATATATTTAGGCATACAAGGTTTAGACCATTTTCTCTTTAAATAGTCTGGAGGCCCAGGTTAAGGAGTTTCTTTAAAAGTCTCATCCAGCTCTGAGTCTCCCGCAGGACACTGTGGCACAGTGGGCAGCCTGGATTTATTCTATGTCCTTGTTCTGTTCTAAAACAGAAAATCTGTGGGTACTAGTACTTAACAGATGTAAAACTGATTTTACAAAAGTCCAAGCTGAGAAGGTCTTAGGAGAGATAGTTTGTCCTCTTCCCTGAACTCTAATTTTTTTTTTCTTTACCTTGTCTCAGTTTGTTTGTCTAAAGTTCCTGCTCATGGGAATCAAGGATCGTACTTAATTATTCCTTGGAATGTTTTGGTGATACTGCTAGCTGGCACTATGTAGTTTACATTCTTTAAAAAACATTTTAAAGAAAGAGATTTTAAACAGAATTTTAAGGAACGAGAGATTTTTAGAGTACTCTTGTTTGTTTGTTTTTTGTCTTTTTGAGAGAAGTTCTTGCTATGTAGTTCAGGTCAATCTTGAAATCACTTTGCAGCCGAGACTGGCCTAGAACTAACAGTAATCCTCTTGCCTTAGCCTCCTGGGTGTTGGAATTACAGGCATGTGCCACCATGCCTGTCTTCTCCTTTTTTTTAATTCTAGGGAAATAATTACTCCAGTTAGTCAAAAGCACTTATTTTATCTTAGCTCTGTGCCATTTTCTCCAAAATCATCACTCCAGATGCAAATACTGTCAAAACACCCGTAGTAAATTCACCAGGTAGGCAAAAACATGGGGGCATTCCTGTTACACGGATGACAGTTATCAGAGACCCCTGCAGCGAGTCCTCAATCTCCTTTCCAGTGTTATTGCATACAGTTGGGAAGAAAAAGAAAAAGAAAGACAGAGAGAGATAGAGATACAAATGGAGGTGGAGATGGAGATGGAGAGAGAGAGAGAGAGAGAGAGAGAGAGAGAGAGAGAGAGAGAGAGAGAGAGAAAATAGGGCTTTAAATTGCTCAGTGTCCTGGGAACAAAGAAAAGAATCTCTGGCTAGCCACCATTGTATTTAGCCAATACAGAAGTAGGGTTATGGTGCTTTTGCTGCAACAGCATAGAAGTAGTGGTTGAATGGGCAAATTTAACACCATAAAGGAAGCAAGTTAAGATTCATCCTCACACTGGGGTCGTAGTTTCCCTGTATTGTCCCCAGTAGACCTCATCCTGCACTTTGAGCCTCATTGACAGAGAGGAAGCAGAACTTCCACATTCCGAAACCAGCCCACAAGCAGGGCAAGGAGGCCTCAGACAGGGACTATATTAATTAATAATTTGTGATCCTCAACACTTGTACCTATATTTACATGTATTGTATTGGTTTCCTATTTGAGGGATATTACACGTTCACTTTTTGATCATAACAATGTTCCTTGCATCTACTTAAGCTAACTAATGCTAGTTTCGTTAGTCACAATCACGAATGCTTATGATTGCCCAAATAATTTGTCTACTGAAATGATGTTGACTCAAGGAGAAAAATAATTAGATATATTATTTTTAATATCCCTTAGATTTAAAAGGGGCTATGGTATAACTCAGAGATTGAATATTTACCTAGCATATATGGAGTTATTGTTTTAATCCACAGCACAACAAAAATCAATCAATCAATAACAAAATGGTTGAAAATGTAAAGGAAATAGAGAAATAAAAATCATAGATTAGTAATATTTCACTTCCAATTCATGTACACTAACTTCTTTTTAAGATCATTTTTCAAGTGCATTTTCTAAGTAATGTGTTTTTCAGGGATCATTTAAATGTGCTTGTATATGGCCAACAGTATTAATACAAAAATACTTCTCTGAATACTTTGTAAAAGTCTCTAAAATGGCAAAGCAACAAGATAAAAAGAAAGTATCTGATGTTTCAAAAATATGAACCTTACTCAAAATATTTCTCTTCATCCAACATTCCTTCTTTCTCTCCTTTTGCATTAGTTTCCATATTACCACAAAATCATCAAAGAAGAAAACAACGAAATTTCTACTTTTTTGTTTTGGTTTGGTTTTGGTTCTTATAGATTTGTTTTTGTATCCCCTGTAGAAACTAATGTGAACACAGTCACAGTACATTCTTAATAACTAGGAAATTTAACATGTCAATTAAGTTGGATTTTAACATTTTATAATTTTACTTTAATTTGAACATTATATATTTTTTAGAAAAGAAAGAAAGGAATGTTAAAGTGAAGACTTTTAAAATTTAGGATGACAATGAAATTAATCTTAGAGATTTTCAAATAATTGACCCAGAATACAGAAGAACTCCCATCTTGGTGGTCAAAGTAAGAGGCATTTTATAGGAGACAATTTAAATGCCAAAACTAAAGACTGGAACTAAATATACTGAAATTCAAAAAATTATATGCACCCGAATTAGTGTTTGCATTTAACACACTTTTTAGTATGTGCTTGAGAAATGGTTCTGTTTGGATTGATTTGTCTTAGCCCAGTTGATTTTTATAACAATAGAATTAATACACAAAATAGATACATGGTAAAAAATGTTGACCTGCACTATACCTGACATTCAATTGTTTTAGTAATTCATATATTTTGTGACTATATCTCTAAACTTTGTAAACTCATAAGTATTTGGTGCATATTGCCCTTCACCTAACACTACTAGTTTGCATTACATTGATTGTTCATCTCCATGATAATTTGTTCTATTCAGCATGCATTGGCTTGTTTGTCACCCTAATGGAGTGCAAATTCTGTGAATGCAGAGATTTTTGTCTTGTGTTCACAGTTATATCCCAAGTTAAATCTATCTTTGAAATGTAATAATTGCTCAAATAATATTTATTTAATGAGTAAACAAGATGAAACCTGGAAGTGATGTAGAGAAATTGTCCAAGGAGCAAATATTATTTATTCAAATTGTGTTTAGCTCTGAACACATGCATAGTAGAGAAGTTTACACATGGCCTAGGGCATATTCCAAATACATACATATATAAAAGAAAGATAAAATATCTTATTAAATAGTGATTTATTTGCTTAAACATTAAATAAACACATGAGCTCTGATAAATAAAGTCTATGATTTTGTTGCATCCATATTCAATATAAAAATGTAACAAGCACTCTAAAAAATGTCTGAGGTGTTTCATCAAAGTAATCTTAATTTTCAGAGAAAAATGCAACTTTCTACATTTCCCTGAAAATGCAGTTAAGTAATTTTAGCTATGTGTTAATGACACATCTTCAGCATCAGTTGTCAGGAAATCATTCTCCCAAGATGAGAGTAGAAAGCGTGCTGGTCTTCCTCACAGCAGGCTCCAGCTTCGCTGCAGAGATAGAGGGTTACAGCTTCCTAGAATCACGAAGCACATTTCATGTGAATGCATGTAACAGAGTTATAGAGAAACTAATGTTCCTGGGATCTATGAATCATTAGCTTTAACTCATCTATAATTTCTCTGTTAATCAGTGCAGGCAAGTTTGAACAAATAAAATACAAAAGATATTTCAGGCCACTCATTAGGTATGATATTTGCATGATTAAAGAAAATATGTTTTTTGGCAAACTTTGTTTTCAATTGATGTAATGGTACCTTGAAAGTAAACTATCAGTTCTATATTTCAATCTTTTTTAAATGCATGAAAGAGGACACAGAATTAGAGAGAATAAAATTAAATACGTTAAATTTTATTTCAGTTTCAAATGTAGAGAAAATGAATTACTAAATTTTGAACTGATTTTAGGTTTGTGAGTTTTTCAAATATTAGATTGTAGTTCTAACTGAATTTTAAGTATATACATATGTATATATATATATATGTATATATTCATCATCAATGTTGATTTCAGAAATGCAATCCCTGACTTCCTTAATGTAGCTCAAGATTTATTTTCTTACCAATTTAATAACCATTTTAGAAACTAAACCTGGAGTTTAGAGAAAATAGCATTAAATCTACCATGAATATGTGATACAGCATTTAAAAACAAGATGAGGTGAAATGTCTGAACAAAGATGTTTTCAGACATAGAATATTTTTTTAATTTTTATTTTTTTATTTTTTGTCCCAGGAGTCTAACTCACTACCTCGTGTTTGCCAGGCAGGTGATGTGCCACTAAACTATATCCCTGGCCCCTAGACATAAATATTTTTAAAAGTATTAATTTCAAATGTGTGATACAGAGATGATGGCATCAGAAATCTGTATGGTCATGGGCAAAGAAAATTTATTGACTTTTATATATAATGCTTGACTTTCTACAAGATACCTATTTTCATTGTTTAGGCACCTAAACAACAGCTTCTTATCGCAAAAATACAAAAAAAGAATTTTTTTACTTAAAAAAAAGTTCTCTATCAAGCCAAATAATTAAGTGTTTCTGGTGTTTTATTTCCAAAGGTGTATCAGGTAGAAAAAAAGGTATTTCATAACAAGACAGCAGTTTTAGCACTATGTGATTTTTTTAAAAAGTTGTTTTAAAAACAAAGGATATGACAGTTCACTATTAATGCATTTAAGATCAATTTGAAAATCATATGAATTTTTTTCTTTATTTCCTCAATAAATTTTATTTCATATTTTGCAATTAAGGCTAATAGTTCACTTTTACATAAGATGTATTTCTGTGCCCAACATACATATATGGGATGTAAGTGGAATAAATCTCACTTGACAATTCTTTTTATATATAGCAAGTTTGGTTTTATTAATTATTTTGCCTTTATGTTAACAAAAGGTAGCTATCTATGGTTATTCTTTCTTGAAATTTCTTTATTTAGAATATCAAGGCAGTATGTCTTCTAAAATTAGGAAAAACCTGTTTTACATTATTTTCTGAAATTTTTGGGTGAACTTAAACTATTTCTTCCTACATCATTCTGTGAAATTTATGACGAATTAATTAATTAATTAATTTATTTATTTTGTGGCACCGGGGATTGACCTCACAACCTAGAGCCTGTCAGATACGATGAATTTATAAAGAGAACTTTGCTTTTTTATAGAAAATTATTTATTAAATTTGCAAATTATGTATAATCTAGCTAATCTAGCTCTGTTGTGATTTTGTTAATTTGAGTCCATTTCATTTATCAAAGTGGTGACCATAGAATTGTCCATACTATTTATTGTCCTCCTTTTAAGATTCATAGTAACAGGAGGATTGACACTTGTATTTTTGATACTGATAAACTGTGTCTTTTTTTTTTTTTTTTGGTACCAGGGATCGAACTCACCTCAGCCCTGCCAGGCAGGCGCTTAAGCCACTGAGCTAAATCCCCAGCCCTACTTTTTGAGACCGGCTCTCACTATGCAGTTCAGGCTGGCCTTGAACTCACTTTGTAGCCCAGGCTGGTCTCAAACTCACAACAATCCTCCTGCCTCAACTTCCCAAGTGCTAAGATTAAAGACATGTGCCACCATGCTCGGTTGTCTGCTATATTTTTAAACTGCTTAAATTGAAGTGTTTTAAAATATTTATTTTTAATTCATAATATCAATACACTTTTACCAATGCTTATATTGGAGTTATTTGCCAGTACGCATTTGGTGATTACTAACAAAATTAAGATATTCTTTTCCCTTAGATTATGATTTCAAAATCATTGATATTAATCTTGCTTCTCAGGACCTTTTAACCAAACATCTTTGTACATTGCTGTTTTACTTAGCTCCACACTTTGAAGTTTCTCATTCATTTTTGGTCTTCAATCAGTTTTTCTTCTTGGTCTTCATTGTTTTAAATATTAGAAGATTTCCATTCTAATGATAATAAAATCTTCCTATAACAGTGTATTTTAAAGTGTATTTGCCCATCCTAATCATGTTCTGTAGATTCCCATGCATATATCTGAATGATCTGTGTCTGATTAGAATTGTAACTGTATTTAAAAAAAATCTTGCACCCAATTTGATGTCTGTACTGAGAAATCATTCCTAGATTGCTTTCTACTCAGTGCTGATTTGAACTTAAAAGTGTTTGAAAAATACAGTCTAGAAGTATATTATGAAGTTATTTGAAAACCTAATAAATACATTATTCATTATTTTAAAAAAACACTTGGAAAGGACTTATCATGGTGTAGTATATTGTGTTTCTCTATAAGACACTTTCACTGATTTTCATCACGATGGTTTTAGAAGTCTCTTTTGTGACAGTTTTACAAATACATCACAAATATTTACTGTCTGTTGCATGATAGTTGAAGAAGAGATGACTCTGAATTGCAGTCATTATTCACCTTTTTGCTTAAATCATTTTGTTTCGTCCTATAATATTATATTTTTATCTTCATTGAATTTTCACTCTTACAGTATGTGTTGTCACATTTAGTTTTTACATACATGCTTTAAGAATATATGTGAATGCCAGGTCAATCTTTCCTGTTACTTTATTATTCTTCAGATCTTCCTTATTCTCATAACTTAAGAGTTAAAGATCCATAATCAATGCTAAGCAAATGCTTCTTTATCAGCATAGTGAGTGAGTATAAGGGTGAATGAAGGAGATACAATTATGACCTCACAAGGCAACACCTGGGAAGAAAAACATATAATGTTGGTTAATTTTATGTATTTAAATAAGTAGTCTATCACAATCAGCTCCTTGATCAAAAAGTATAGATATTACTGTGGAACCATTTTGTAGATGCTATTAGCATTTACAATTTGGTGACTTTGAATAAAGCAGATAACTCTCCATAGTTTGAGGGAAGTTGATTCAATCAGTTGAAGCTCTTAACGGTATAAAACAAGGTTTTCTTCAGGCTAGGAGAATGGGAGGCTGAGGCAGGATGATCACAAATGCAAACAAAAAAGTGTTGGAGATGTAGGTTAGTGAAAAGGTCCTAGATTCAAGCTCCAGCATCTCGTTAATCCTTCCTGCTCCGTGAACAAAAAGCAATTCTGCTTCCAGACAATAATTTTAAAATCCTGACAGAGTTCTCTCTTTGCAATTCTGGAGACACTTGGTTGTTGGATACTATAAATCACATGTATGTCAAATCTTATTTTGGTACTTTATTAATTGCTTACAATAATATATTCAAAGTAAAGCTGGATAGCATGATATTTAACTTGAACACCATTTAATTGAACACCATGTGAAATAATAGCAACAATACTTGGCTAAAACTAGGATGACCTATTAAATCCATTTGTTTTTAAATGGTATTCAAAATTCATAGTCATCGCTTCTCGGCCTTTTGGCTAAGATCAAGTGCAAAATTCATAGTCATATTTTGGGAATGCTAGGGGCTTACTTGTCTTTCATAGAAAACATTACCCTTTGTATTTAAGCCATTTATTAAAACAATGAGAATCACATTTAGTTTATAAAAGATCTAAAAATTCAATCTTTTGTGTAAAATTTAATGTAAAAGGCCTATTTCCTAATATAGAGTTGACTTTTATTTGCCCCTCTAAACCTGAGCAAGTCACTCACATTCCCATTGTAGTTTATTACAAGACTATTTTAACACAGTCACACATAATTATATATAATTGTTCTACTACTTACAAAATGATTATTTTGCAATAGAGGGAATGGTTAAAAAGAAAGTGATCTCGTTTCTGTTTTAGTAAAACATTTTTAAGAACACTATGATGCATGACAGTTTAAATACTGAAAAATTTATTTTCGAGTGTCATCTTGGTTATTTTTTGTAACATCATGAGAAATACTTTAATGTTATGGAATAAGGAAATTAGATATTTGTCAGTATTCATATTGTGAATGACAATATTTTGGACAAGTAAATCAAATTGAATTGCATGAAATTTTACTTTTAATATTCAAAGGTATCCTACATACTGTTGAAACTCCCAAGTGGAGAAAAACCAGATGCATAAACTAATGAACTTGTGATTTTACATTTCTTTGATATTTATTAAAGAGAACAGGTAGCATATTACATTTATTAGAAACACTCATTAAAAAAATGAAGATTTCGTGAGCCCATTAGTGATTTCTTTTTATGTTTAGGTTTTCATTTTTAATATCCAAATTTATTTCATTTTTTAACTTTCCAAAAACCTTTTTTACTGAGTATGTGAGCACATGTATCTAAGCTTTCTAAAATATGATGCTAAAACTGTAACTTCATTTAAGATTTAAATATTAATTGTGTATTGAATTTCCAACAGTATATAAAATTAGAAAACTGTAATATATCACTGGAAGAAAATGAAACATTGAATAAACTTTAACCTTTTCAAGCCTATCCTACATATATATTTCCTAGAAAAGTAAATAAATTCATCTGCATACAGTAAATAAAATAAAATCAATTTATGCTTCAATATCAATCATCATACAAACATCATAATATTTATATGTAGCTGCTAAACTGCTCTTAAAATGACAATGTTCTTCAGACAATGAGCATAGGATAAAAAGTTATATGTTAATTTTCTTTTTTCTTTGTTTCTTTTCTTTTTTTTTTTTTTTAATACCTGGGATCGAACTCACAACTTTGCGCCTGCCAGGCAGGACCTTATGCCACTGAGCTAAATTCCCAGTGTTAATTTTCAAAGTTTTCATAATTTTAAAGTGCTTTTCAAATATTTCCAGTTAAATTTAGGAACTTGTTTTTCTTTGATTTTTCTGCATCTGTAAAGTTTATTTCATAGTCTTATAATTTCAAATTTGAATGACTGGAAAACAATTAAAATAAGAAGCAATGGACAGATCAAACAGATCAAAGCCTCAGAATTTTCTTTGAGGTGAAAATGAGCTTTCTTTTAGATATACAGAATTGAAAGAAATAGTGGAAAATATTATTTTGCCTAATGAGTAAGGTAGATAGAATCTAAAATATTCCCTTTGTAATTCAAAAAGATATTTGGAGGATGACATATAGATGTATGAATAAGTGCACTGCAGATATTTTAACCTAGAATTGGACATTCTCACCCAGTGGAGGATGTGGCAGAAGAGATGTGATTCATTTCTATTCCTTTTATTAAGACAGGGGAAGACAGAAGCTGGTCCAGGCCATCCTGTTGACAAGTAGAGTGTCCAGGAAATAGAGTACTGATCTTTGCTAGTCAGAAAGTTTTAACGATGGAAATCTCATTGTAGGATATATCTTGTTTCGTAGTACTAAATAAAGAACTACAATGCGTTGACTTTTTGGAAAATGTAACATATGCATTTTACCAGTCTTGTTATAAAATTTAGATGTTCTATAGTCAATATTATTTTCCTATGAGGTGTTCTGCAAACTTTACTAAAAATACACAACACATTCTCTAAGACAGAGAACATGTGTCTGATATGAGAGCAAGTAAGAACATAAGGAATCAGCAAGTGTGTCACTTGATGCCACTTGGCTGCTTTTATCTTTGAAATTATCAGCTAAGGTGGACCCTGGCAAGATTTCTGATTTAGTGAGTCAATCAGGCAATGTAATGGGTGGTAGTTGGTCAGATATTTATCATAAACTTGAGTATCTTACATTCAGGAGGATGCAGTTGCAAAAACTGTGAGGACAATAATGGAGGATGAGCCTCATCGATGGAATGTAGAGAAAACAGAATTATACCATAGGAGACTAAATAAATGATGAGAAAGAGTATGTGGATGAAAAATGTCAAACAGAATTTTCCTTTGAATGTTGCTAACACTTTATCAAGAATTCCAGACCTTTGAAATACGTGATTATAGAATTAGATATAAGATACTGTTATTTAAAAAAAAATGTAAATGTATTCTTGCTTGTGCATTTTTGGTTACCTGGAGAAATACCTACTTATCTCACAAAATAATTCAAGTGAAGCCCAAATGTTTCAAAAATGATTAACTGAAATGCTAATTGGTAGTTGGAGGTAATGTGAGGCGACTGCATAATCTCACACATTGTGATAAACACTCAAACATTTTAAAGCAAAGTAATAAAGAAGTAATAAATAATAAAGAAGGCTGTTGAATTGTTAATGAAATGTTATTTTAGAATTTATAATGGGAGGACATTTCATTAATTTCAGACACTATTGGGTAACAGGGATTACTTAACTGCTTAATATTGATGAATATTAACTTTGGAAATGAAAAAAGAATCCATTCCTTCTTTCATTAGGGTTGATTCACTTTTGATATAAGTCAGTCACATAGCAGAGTGCATCTGATGCTAATCTAGTCTTAGGCCAGTGACACTCCACAAGCTTCACAAGTGGCTGGGCAGACTCCATATTATTCTCTATAATAAAACAATTAAACAACAAAGGAATGAAAAGTAACCAGAATTATTTAAAATACATTGTAAAATATTTTCATAGAAACAACACATACATACTGACAAGTACTTTGAAAAAAATCTGGAAATATTTTGTTTAAGGACTTGACATTTTAACATGTCACAATATCTTATTACAAAGCTATGAAAATACACATAGTTTTAAATTTGCTGATAGTTTTCTGAAATAATACTTTATGAAATGGTTTTTGCAGGTATATTAACATCTAAAAATAGTGAATAGGATTTCTCATTTACTGAAAGTTTTTCTGCTATTTAAAGTAAAAAATTAATGAGTATAATAAAAATAAAAATTCCACACCATGTGTGTATTTCACATAGAGAGATTTTCAAACATAGCAAAAATTTATTCTGCTAATAACCTTGAGACATTAAGTTTTGCTTCAGTATGCTTTGTTTCACTTCATATAATCATACAATATTTATTATTAGGCTCAATGAGAAAGAAAATGAAAATTTAAAGTTATTTTTTGATTTTTATCATAGATGATTTAAAGTTGTCTAAAGGAAATAGATTTTATTTGATAAATGTATTTAACATATATGCATGAATTTCCCTTTTTGCGTTCATTTAAAATATAAAAATAACTATTTGCTTTTAAGATTATTTAAAAAACGTGATCCATATGGTGGTTGAAATATAATTACAAATTATTCATTATTACAATTCCTAGTTGTAACTGCCATAAAAGTTTAATATATATTCTCCAGTATTCTGCAGCAATATTACATATGCATATGTAAAAATGAATATACTCACATAATTGAAATGAGGATGTAAATTTCCACCTTAGATACTTTATCATGAGGATAATTTTATTCAACACCCAATAGTATTGAAAATATATATTCTTATTTCCATTTAAACAATATATTTTATTAAAGCTTATAAATCTATTTTGACCAAAATATAAAAATGAAATTTTGAACACAATCCCTTTTTTATTTCCTTCATATATTATGTTGCATTTAAATGAATCATAATTTTGGAATTTTTTCTCTATAGTATAATAAAAACCTAATTTTCTGATTTATTGTTTAAACTTCTGAAATCTTTCAAAGCTTATAAAAGCATTGTTAGTGTACCATTATAGATGTGCAAAAAATTCAGTTTTTTTCTAATTAGAGAATTTCATTAATTTTGACTTTAAATAAAATAACCAATTACATTTCTCTGGTTTACCATTTTATCAATTTTCCTTGTTGTGTGGTAAGTCCCTTGGATCTTTTCATCTAGTTGGTTGTATCTATAGTTTCAAAATCTTCTTTCACTTACATGCCCAAAACATTTTTCTCTCTTACTACATTTGTTTCATTTTTATTATATCCCACATCAGTAGAAAATATAGTTTGATGCAGAATTCTACACATTTGCATGCTATTATGTGTAATTGTTTATAATCTCCTTGAATCTAGGTGGTTCCTCCTCAGAACTCTTCATTCCTGAATTACTGCTCAGTAAATGCTAAAAAAATTATGCATTCGATATATATGATGTGCTAGGATTCAAAATTAAGTCTTATGGAAAAGAAATACTATTTTCCTGTTTTCTCCAGTTTACAGATCAAATGGGATATCCTGTGGAAAAGATAGGTACCACAAATAAATACTTATCTGTAAAATATAGATATATTATCACATTATGATAACGATGTTCTTATGAGGAGAAATGTTATCTAGAGATATTTATATTAAAAATAGCCTGCATGAGAAATTGGCATTTTTAGAAAGTTAACAGATATCAGTTTGGCACCAGGTAGTAAAAAGAACATTTCAGGAAATCAATGTTAGGTGAGAAGAACTTCATTTTGAAAAGTTCTTTCTAGGACAAAGAGTATTAAAGAAGCAAAAAAGCATTTAGTAAATTAAAAGGAGAGCTTGGTGTAGTTTACGTTTGGAGGAGTTTTTATTCATGTTGTAAAATCATATGGAGGCCATTGTAATGACTGTAATCAATACAGTTTTTAAGCTATCGATGTAATCTTTGAGTCAGGTTAATTATTTAATCTTCAAAACTTATAAGACTTTAGGTACTCCAGTTAACGCATGAAAAACTTAGGAACTGATCAGTGAGGTGGCATTCTGTAAGCACGTACAGCTAAACAGTTATGGAAAAGACTTCAAACTTGTTAAATTAGTTATCTATTCTGTTTTCATCACAAAACTAGTGCATTATCACAAATTTCTTTAATCTAACATTAGTGCAAGTCATTGAAATATTGAAAGTGTTAGAATAATAGAATGAAAATTATACTTAAATATCATACAAGACTGCCTTTTACAGATACACAGGACTTTCCAATAATGACAGCACAGAGAAAATTAGCAAAGCTGTAGTTTAGACAGATACATATATATATATATATATATATACATATATATATATATATATACACATATATATACATATATATATGTGTATATATATATTGGCTTCTTTAATGACCATGTCAGTTTTAATGGTGAACATTTAGTGATATCAATGTATACTAATGAATCCATTTAAAATTTTTGTGTTAATTTACGTATGAAGAATGAGGGAAAAACCATTATTTTTACTGAAATGGACAAAATACAGAGTAGGGAAAATAAAAGATCCAACAAAAATTTTAATTTAGAGTTGCTTCTAATTACTCAAATATTTAACTGTTATTTCAGCTAAGAATTAAGAAGAAGTGGAGACCATTAAAATGGAAAAAGTAAAATCAGCTACAAGAACTAACAGCACTTACTTTTAAGTGTGCAGTATTATTTAGAAAGTAGTATTCAGATCCAAAGTGTATTAACTGATACTTGAATCTCATTCCTTACTTGGCTTCATATAAAAAGTGATACTTATTTATCTATATGCTGTACACAGGTATCTCATATAATCATACAGATACATGAATATGTACTACAAAAGTATAGCTCTTTTTGTAACTTAATCTCCACTTGTTTCTTTGTATACATCTATATGCTAAAAATGTTTATTGTGATACTACCAGTCCATCCAAACCCAGGATTGGTTTTATCACCCCCTTTTAATATTTGTAATTCTCTCTTGTCATAGTGAGAAAGCCAGTTCTGATTTTTCACAATATATTTGCTATTGGATACTGTAAAACAATTAGCTGTAACTCCTGAATTACTAATCCATAAATTAAAAAAAAATTAATATGGTTTCTGTATTTATTGACAGATTTTTTTGTTGTTCACTTGCTTATATAGTGAAAACACTGAATTCTAATTGGATTTGGTTTATTGTTTGTTTTGTTTTTCTTTTGGACTGATGCTATGGTTTTGACTTAAAATGTTCCCCCAGAAAGTTCATATATTTAGTTGTGAGGCTTTTAGAACGTGATTAGATAATGGAGGCATGACACTCATCAGTGAATTTCTTTACTAATTAATCTATAATGTTATTAAAAGTGCTATTAGAAGTTGAGGTTTGGTTGGAATAGGCAGTTCACATGGAACATGGCCTCCCTACCCAGAACCTTCCTCCAATCTGTGCTTCCTGGCCATCATGATGTCAGCAGCTTTCCTCCACCAGGTCCTCCCACCAGACTGTGCATTTACCTCAGGGTTGCCAACTATGGATGGACAACATGAGCCAACCCTCTCTTTTTAGTCATGGATATGTTATTCTAAAGATAAAAATATGACTAGAGCTGGTTATTATATTAATGATTTGAGAAACATTTATTGTTCTAGTTTGCATGTTGTTAATTTGTTTTAAACATTAAAATGATTTTAGAAAGCAAATGTATGATAAAATGTTTATTTAGAAAATTGCAACTCTTTACTTCTGTCCCATTCTTGTCCTATTAATTTACCCATTTGAAATTCTTTTCCATAAACAATCACATTAATTTGCCTTATTCCAAGATTGAATAAGAAATAACACAATAGACTCAAAATTACTGCATCAGAATTTAAGGCATCCACAGAATAAAATAAAAACATATGAATTTCAACTGATATGAACAAGGAATCCTGCCGTGTTCTGTAGAATTCAATTCTGATCACCAAATGAAAAAGAAATTATAGAAAAATATTAAAACTATTCTGTAATCATCAAAATAATACTTTCAATCAGGAATTAGTTGTAATTAGTGAGTAAATCTTGGTGACAAACACAATATGTAAATTTACAAAACCTTGTCCAAAGGGCATTTATTAGTCATGCTTCAAAGAATATTAATGGATCTGCAATTTGGGTACCTGTATTTCCTGATTTTGGTAGTTTGTGATATTTGTCCTGCAAATCAGAACTAGTGTGAAATAAAGGGTCAATGTGATTGCAAATTTTATTCCAGTGGTTAGGGGAAAAATCAGCCACTCTACCTATTTGGATCACACAGACACAAACACAGACACATAGGGTAAAATGTTAACATTTTGGGAATCTGAGTGAAAGCTATACAAATCTTTTTCCATACATTTTCCACAGTTTTTGGTAAATCAAGAATTACTTCTAAGTAAAAGATTTTAAGAAATAAAATTAGTTACTGAGATGGTATACACTGACTACAATTTAAGGGGTCTGAAAAAAATAAAAAAGTACACAAAAATAATTTGAGTGCGTAATTCTAAATTTTCTTTTTCAACTCATATATAATTTATTCAATGATCTTTTCAGCTCTTTAAAATTGTCCTTAAAACACTCTAATCACAAAATTTTATTTATTACTTATTTTTTAAAACTGTGCATACCTCAATTTTCTTCTGTATGAAAATGTCATTTCTTCACTTCTTTAATTCTTTAAGCAAAAATTCAGAAGTATAACTTCATGTGGCTTGCACATACCTATTATTTTTCTCTCTTAATAATTTCTAATTTGATGTTTGATTATACTTACAGCTTCAATTGGAGATGGGCTGATCTAGAATTGTTTTATCAAAATAAATGAAATATTACAATGTTGTAAGCAGATCATAGAATGAATATCTTGTTTGTGATTCTAAGACACTCTATGCTTATTCACACTGAAACTAAACTACAGGTCAATGCAGTGCAAATTTAGCCTATCACATATTTTTATTAGCTAACTGTGATAAATAAAAAAGAAGAATGTGATCATTTTTTATACGATCATTGCCTCTGTTTTTCTGTATGTATGAACATGTGCATTAAATGTTATTTCAGTTTCTCTAGAAAACTGTTTCAGAAAGTACTGGCGGTGGACACTCAATACTGTGTCACTGATTTGTCTCCTTTGCCCTTTTTAGATTTAGTCTTAATTTTTTAAGAGTCAATCTTGTGATTTATGGGGCGAATTAAAAATACAAAAGCATTTGTTTCTTCTTTCCTGAAGAGATACTTTGACTTACATATATTTAGGAATTTTAAGTTGCTTTGCCAGTCCATAATATTCATGGCTTGTTATTTTTAGTTTTTAGGTTGTAACTTCATATACCACAATAGATCAGAATTATTATTATAATCTTTTCTTTCTCAATTTGATACTTAATCATAAGATAATTTACCTAAGTAACTATTAATTTTAAAATATTGATAATTCCATAAAGTGAATTTCTTGTCTAATGTATAAATTTTGTGCATATAAATACTTATTTTAAGGAATATTTGAAGACAGAGCAACTGCAGCAATAAAACTACATTACATGAAATTATGTGCACCAACCATTGTTAGGAATCAAAGACGGGGGGTCTGCTTTATGGAGGCAGAAGATGGTTTTGCTATTAAATAAGTGATGGAGGATACTCTAAATGACAAATGATTTGTTCAATCATGTCACTTAATTTTTACAATATTTTAAATTCCAAGATAGTTCAATGTGTTTTTTTGTCCTTCACAATTGAAAAGATATCTAGCTGCTGAACCAACAGGATGTAAAGATTAACCAAGAATTTAAAACTGTGAAAAATTAGAAATATAACAAGAGAATATAAATGAATATTTATGCTCTTGGAAACCTATTGAGGATCTCTCACTTCTCTCAGGAGCTATTTCTATTACCCATCCCTGTTTCCCAATAAATTTTCCTACTCTTAAAAAAATAAATGAATATTTATAATTTGTTGTAACCCTGCTGTGAAATTCTTTCCTGAACCATCAACATAATGAAATTTAGAATTCACACAGAATTATTGCTTTATTTAGCCAATTCAAATGCCCAAATTCTCTTAGTAGCTTTTATGTCATTAGGAATATAAGAACTATCTAGCACAATTTAAAGTGTAGTGAAACAATTTACATTTCATCTTGCAACTTCTTATTGGTATGCAAATTAAATATTCCCCTCTCAAAAAATGAAATATCACAGTTCATTTCTTCTTAAGTCACTTGTTTTTTTTTTCAAATGTGGTACCACTGGATAGATAGATGATAAGATTTTCTTACATTCTCTTGGTGAAAAAAGTCAAAAGTTGTCATCACATTATCATTCAGTATACAAGCTGCCATGTTTTAGAAAAAAAAGTAATACAAACATTAAAACCAATTAAAGAATGTATTTACATTTAAGCTTATATAATGCTAATATATAAATGACTGTCATTTTCATAATTTTTAACAAACATTCTTTTATTTATTTTTACCTTGTTTAAAAATATTGTGCAGTCCTTGGGACAATTCTTTTATACATAAACTGTGAAGTAGATTCAATTGTAGGAAGTTTATTGATAAGCATGCTTGACTACATTTACCAAGAAATATAAATACCAAATTATGTGATAAAGAAGAGTTGAATGTCCAAGAAGTTGCAAATAAATATGAGTTAATTATTTATATTTATTTTTCAATGGGGTACTCTGGAGCTGGTATGGATTTTCACACAGTCTGAATTGAATCAAGGAGAATGTTTTTATACTGTCCTATGGATAAATCATTAAATGATTGACAGCCATGTAGAGGGGTGTCACGTTGGATGGCCAAAGCCAATGTCTGAGGAACAACTCAGTCATGAGTGGCAGGCAGGTAGAATGTTTCATGAGTGCCCCAACATTAACTGAACACTTTCTCTTAATGAAAATATCTGGGTATTGATCACAGTTTCCTTAGAATTACCAAATTTATGGTTAGAAATTTTTCAAGTACTACTTTTGATTTACCCTTAAATTGGGTCATTTAAAAAGTAAGAACATTGTAAGTTAAATGTAATAAAATAAGACACTATGCCCTGTTGATGTTTTTTAACCTTATTCTTTCACCTTGACACAATGGCAAAATTAGAACCCATAAAGGAGGTGAGAGCAAAAGCTGAGTCCTCTTGACTTCAGTGAAGTATGTAATCTATTTTATTTTCATTTGTAAGATCTTGTTGTGTCTCCAGTTTCAGATATGCTTCTCACTCCAGAATTTCAAAACAAGAATATATACATATATAATATTATAAGAATATTATATATATATGTATAATATGTGAGTTAAAGCTAATCTTTCTTTTCTAACACTGGGAATCAGAAAAGGTCTTTGTATAAGCATTAAAATAGAAGAAGCACTTACTGTGGAACCATCCTGCCTCTTTCTGTGTACATGGCATTATTCTTTCTCTTCTGTGGCACTGTTTCTTGTTCATAATCTTTTCATTTCTTTTTATTCATCTGTCTTTTAGGTATCGGGTTCAGAATTACGAGAAATGTGTCTATATCAAACTTTGACTGTTTTTTCTATCCTTGAAAATATAATGACATCTTCTTCCACTGTTCCTCTTTGGTTCACAGGAGGCGTTC
>RJWM01017421.1:0-43121 GCA_004363535.1 Dasyprocta punctata | reverse complement strand
GCCAACCCCACAGAATATCTGGTAGTCTGGGCCAAGTTTTGCATACCTGTGAACTTAATCTCCTTCCATCAGATCTATTGCAACACCTTAGCAAATACAGTGAAAGAAGAAGAGAATAGTGGTTTTTAGACTTTGAGATTTCAAGAGCAAAATTTCCCCAAGTAATGAAAAGTAATTGCAAGCTGCTATCGAAAAAAACAAAACAAAACAAAACAAAAAACAACCTTTTTTTTTTCCTTCAAGTGAAATTATCTACATTTGTATATCAACTCTTAGTAGTTGTGGGACCTGGAGGAAGATACTTAAATACTGTGTGCCTAAGCTTTGACCTCTTAAAAATGAAGATGATAGCTGCATTCACCCTCTAGGCTTCTGTGAGATTTACTGATAAATTAACTGTTAAATGCAGAAAAAGTACTTAGCATAGTGCAGGGGCATACATTACTCCTTAAATCACTATAGCTTATTATTATCGTCTTTACTGTTATAAAAGATATATTATTATTGTTGTTACTATTGTTGTACTGGGGATGTGAACCTAGGAGCTGCCTACAACTGACCTACATCCCCACCTTTTTAATTTTTGAAACAAAGGTGTTTAAATTGCACAAGCTGGCCTTAAATTTGCAATCCCCTAGACTTAGTTCCAAAGTGTCTGGGATCAGAGGCAAGCACAACCATGCTTGATTTAAAAAGATTATTTTAACAGGATAAATGCAGAAATTATCTCAAGAGTGAAGAACATTTCTTCCCTAGAAAACACAGCTGCCAAATTGAATGCATTACTTTCACTGTATACGCATACATGTGTATACATATGTAAAAAATGATGGCTTAAAATTTCATTTTATGAATGATAAAATACAATGATTTTCTTGAGACCCACTGGCCAGACTGCAGATATATCAAACAGTCTACCAGTGTTATTCGAAGTGAAAGTTAAATTCAGATCAGTCATACTTTGTTATGTAAATAGAGGCTGTTGAAAATACAGTTACTCTTGAGTTCTGTGACAGTTAATCTTGATTGTCAGTTTGATTGGATTGAAAGACACCTAGAGATGAATAAAACACATTTCCGAATGTTTCTAAGTGCTTCGTGATTTTGGCGACACTATCTGCTCCCTGACCGTCTTATCCTTGGCACTCTCCTGTGTTCTGCTTCTTGGCTGCCATGAAATGAAAAGCTTTGTTCCACCCTTTCCTCCCGTGATGTTCTGTCTCAGCATGGACTGTAACGTCTGAAACCATGAGCCAAATAAACAATTTCCTCCTTTAAGTATTGTATGTCAAACATTTTGTCCCAGCAATGGAAAAGCTGACTAGTACAGTCTCATTTTGAAAGCTGAAAATAACAAAATGTTAATACATACAATTCAAAACATTTGGATCTTATTAAGAAAAGTCAAATATTAATAGCAGCCATATTATTAACCTGTTTCAGCTTTAGGAAAATAGCAGGGATGGCACAGTTGGACAATCCTAGCTCAAATCCTCTATGCCAAAATTCAGTTCATAGGAAGGTTGTCATATCTATCTACTATAGACTTGTAATTACCTCCCCAAAGAGCCAGTCAAGGACACCCATCTTGAGAAATATTGAGTTATATTTCCTTATTACCTTTGTCCATCCTCTGCTCATTTCTAAACACTACTTGTAAGAAGAGTGGTGTGAGAATAGATACATTACTTAACATGCTGAGTAGTTGTCAGACTGTTGGAAAATAAATCTTAGGACTTATGTCACTACATTATAACTGTCCCTAGATGAATGCAATAAAAGGCACAGTGATATAGATTATTGTTTGTTTTTGAAACCCATTTCATACCTTGAAGCAAGAAAACAAAGTGGTTGATTCCTCAAGTTTTTTCTAGCCCCAGTAACCAAATACCAAGTATCACAATATTTATTAACTAAAGTTATCTTGGAAAGATATAGAAGCAGAACAATGCAAAGGACACTGAGAATTAGAAATACAGAGATCTAGACCTGTACATTGTAATAGACAGCAAGGAGAAATAGATGAACATGCAGAGGTGCTTTATGTATCCTAGTCAGACAAGATGTCTCTGAGGAAGTGGTGTTTTGAAAATCTGAAAGTTAAATGAAGAGAAGGAACTATACAGTAGAGGGTTGGGGAAGAGTGTTCTATGCACAGAAAACAGCAGAGGCAGATCTTAAAGATTCAGAAGAAATTTATTCAAGAAGCAAATCAAAGATCATTATGTTATGAATTTAGTGAGTACTGAGTGAATAGTGCCATAAAATGTGTTAAAAAGTAGGCATATACACACCTGCATGTCTAATGAAATACTATTCAGCAAAAGAAAAGTATAGACTTCTGAAACAGTAAACAACATAAAAAAAATAGATAATGAAGTAAAGTAAAAGAAGTTGGATACAAAAGAGAAGATACTGTGTACCCTTTCAGTTGTTTGAAATTGTAGAACTGATCATAGAAATGACAATACAAGTTGTTCCACAATTAGGGAGTAGACTGAGGATTAACTAAAAAGGTGGAGGTTTTTAAATAACTCCTATGCTACTGATACAGTTGGACATTTAACCTAAAGTGAATCTTCTGCTCTAAGCCTTGTAATTGAGTTTTATTAATTTCTTTCAACAATAACAAAAGGGTGAATTGTGCATTGTAAATGCACCCAATAGCCTGGTTTCATTGCCCATGGAAGACTTATTTCAGCATACTATTCTGAATCAGGTATTTGAACTCAAATGAAGCACAGTTTCCTACCTAGAGATTTTTATTTCTCTCTTTTTCTTGTTACCTTGTGATGACACCTGAGAGGTCAAATGGTAACGTTGCATTAATTTCCAGAAGGCCTCCGTTTGTCCTTTGTTTCCCATGCCTCAAGAGCAGTTCACAAGAACTCAAGAGCAGTTTGTTATAATGATTCAAACTTTTGTGCACTCTCTGTAGTGATTGACTCATTGTGTTAACTTGAGAAGTTTAGAAGGTAAACTAAGTAACTCAGCAGTTCCACATACTGAGATGTAGGGCTTGTGCCCTATGGGTGGCTATTTATGGTCCAGGATGTTGTAATGATTGATTCATTGTATCAACTTGAGAAGTTTAGAATTTTAACTAAGTGACTCAGCAGGGGGCCAGAGTCCTCACTTTGTAAACATCTGGAGCATGTGCAAGAGGAGGGCAGAGAGATGATGTGAGTGTCACACTTGCTCCAAGGTGGGTAGCCTGCTTACAATATAAGAGAGGTAAAGAGGCTTGTCCCCTATGTGCTCTTTTGGTGCTCTTGTTGCTTTTGCTGTCTTCTGCCACCTTGAACTGTTGCCCCTCATCATGCTACCCTGCCTTGTAGCCCGCTGATTATGGAATGAACACTCTACAAACTGTGAGCTAAGTAAACCTTTCCTCTCTTAATCTTGGGAGCTGGGTATTTTGTCTCAGCAATGAGAGAAAAGTAACTAAGACATTCCCTTTCAGAAAGTAATGTTTTTCAGGATT
The DNA here is from genome assembly GCA_004363535.1 of Dasyprocta punctata. Lineage (NCBI taxonomy): Eukaryota > Metazoa > Chordata > Mammalia > Rodentia > Dasyproctidae > Dasyprocta > Dasyprocta punctata. The sequence continues at coordinate 39,637 of RJWM01017421.1, read as the reverse complement.
TGATTCTCCACAATGGATGGCATTGGAATCAGTATTAAACTGGGATATGGTTTTCTCTTATGTTTACCGTGTTTCTCTTTCCAAACACCTTTCTTTTTAATATTTGTTTATTCTTTTGGGGGATAGCTGTCAATGTAGACTTATCATGTATTTATGTCTCTATGCTAAAAACACAAAGTTTTAGTAAAATTATTCATGGCAAAACTACTGTCTGCATTTTCTGCCTTTTATTAAAATAAAAAATTCACAGATGCTGAGTAACTATTCCAAGGCAAAGAATTCTGCTCTTTCATTGAAGGCTCCCAGTATATATTCATCTTTGTGCCCCAGTTCCCTCATAAGCCTCTCATCTTGTTCCTATCAACACTTAGTAAGTCTTGAGCAGCCATCATTTTTAGGAGAGAACTTAAATTCCTATAGATTAATATTTCTATTTGGAGGTTTGTGGTTATTTCCTCTCAAAGCTTCTTTCTTTTTTCAACATGGTACCAGAATTTTCCTAGTTTTTTCCACAAGAGTTTGACTTTATTAAATTGGGGACTTAAATTCTGAACACATGTGGTACAGGTAATGACTGTGCCACCAACTAATAATTGTCAATTTAGTAATCTATGGCTTTGGAGACAAGGTGTGTTCCTTAAACATTACTTCTTTTATATCTTTAGGTATCTTCAATCCATCCTTTTGCCAAATGTAGTGCCTAATGACACTTAATATGTGTCTGTGGATAACAAAATGAAAGAATTATATCACTACTATCAAGTCCTGTCTAGGAAAAGTCTGTCTTATGTGTGTAAAAGGATTTTTGGTTTATGTCTGTCCCAAGATACTACCTTCCCAGTTAACTAAGACTGAGATGTTGGCATCTGTTGGGCTCAGTCCCCAGTCCTTTGGTGCTGGGCTGTGGTGAGGTTATTACCCCAGAACTTCCCAGTATTGTTACAAAAGGGAGAACAACTGATATGACATCCTAGCTAAAGTAGTATAATTAGCAATAACAATGCATCAAGTACAGCTTAGAAACTGACAAACTGTGGTAACTGTTAATTTTGTACCTTAAACCATAGGAGAAAAATGTATAGTTATGTAACAAAACTGATCACAAATTAGGAGCTTGTATGTAAAGTGTTTCCCCTAAGTAGAGTGATTTTACCCTGTGGTGGGGGAATTTAAGAAGGATAATAGATAAATCAAAGACAACCTAAAAGAGAGTAGAGGCAAGGCTGGAGGACAAATGATGATCACACAAGCTTTGGGAAACTAGAGAAGAAGGCAGACAGTAAAGAACGAAGGAGTAAGTGAGGGATTATCTGAACTTGGTCTCTGGGTTTAAAGAATGGGATTAATTTTCTGTGGCTGGAGTTCTCCCCAGCAGTTTAGAAAGGAGAAAAAAAGAAAAGAAAAAAAGAGAGAGAAAAGGGGCGACCCCACCCACCTACTTCTATTCCATATGTCTTTGTCCCCAAGCACAATGTTGGTTCACTTAACTTACCACCTGTTGGCATAGAATGTTATGAAGAAGCATATTTGTAATAGTGTTATTTTGTTCTCTTTTCTAAGTTATAACAAGTTTTTAGAAATGTAGTTAGTGCCCAGAACCTGGAGATGAAAACTAATGCACTGAAAATTGATTTTCCTAGTAAAATATGATTTCATGTTTTGTAAAGTGACCATTCATTGTTCATAGAATTTTGAAGAATTCTTACCTTTTCTGTGAGAACTGATCTATAGGATGTGATACAGGACTGAAAATTTAATATAGTGACATTCTAAGGTTAAGCACCCACAAATGTGTTAGCAACCTTGCAGATACATTTGCAAGTATCTACATTTTTGAATAACTTTTTTCTATTATTAAACTAAGTAAAACAAGAAAAGAATTAATACATGATAGCAAATGGTGAGATAAAGACATAAAAATTTGCTCAGTGTTTCTAGAACAGTCCCTAGTCAGTCACTCTCTCAGGACACTAAAAAGCTTGAATTCCAAGTATATATTGCTCAATTTATTGTCAAATTTCTTACAATAAAAAAGGTTTATTTATGTGAAAATTTATGTCACAAGCCTAATATCCTGGGTTCTATGCTTAGTTTGATACTGTGAAAGAAAGTTAAGCGTGCTGAGCCCATACCAACCATCAATACAGTTCTCTTTACTCAGATTTCAGATATATGGGGAAACATTGGGAAATTTTTTAGATTACTTTAAAAGTGTTTAATGTATGCAATATCATAAAATGAACACAACCACAACATCCTTTAAGTCAGTGAATATTTTTCCTTAAAAACATATATTTAAGTATGAAGAACATGAAGAAAAAGACACGATGCAATTCAGTTCATAAATATATACAGAAATTAAGCATTCTTAAAATTGAATACTTATGTGATAGTATATGCACAGCCATGGAAAAGTTCAATAAACATGACTGAATAAGAAATGGAAGAATACCAGGAATGACAACCAAATTTGCTTCTTCTTGCTTGCTAGAAATGACAGATTCTAGGTGAAAGCATTCTAACTCTGTAAGTCTTAGGTATTGTTTCCAGCCCCAGACAATACCCAAAGTTGCTCCGGATGATACAGGCTAGTTTTTTGTAGAAAAGCTATAACATTGTCATTTGTCATGTAATGTTTTTATTCTTATAGGGTTTATATTTTCTTTGAGATGAGAAAATAAAATACAGAACAAATGCATATTCTAGTCAGAGAATACAGCTCAAGAATAGACTGTTTTGCCTAAAAATCCTGAGACCTTAAGTTTGATCCCTACTACTTCAAAAAGAGGTATCTAGTTCATTAAAACAGTGTAAACAGTGTTTGTCAAACTATAGTTTATAACCTGCATTATGTTATGACATTACATGAGTTAGAATCAGCAGTTCTTTAAAAATGAAATTGTCTTAGTTACTTTCTTGTCACTGGGACAACCAACACTTAAATAAAAATGAAAAAATCATAGTGCGTTGCATAGAACAATGCTGTACTGTTCTGTGAAATTTTTGTTTACATTGTGTATTTCAATGTGGAGCTGTATCAAACATTTTCTTGTTTGCTTGTTTTACTGGGGGTTGTATCCTCGTATGTTTTCAAGCTTCCAAATGAGAAATCCACAGGAGATTAGTTTTAATAACTAAATTAATAAAAATGGAACTTGGTCAAGAAGGTCTTTTCTGCAAGTGTAACTGGCAAAACATGGAACTGTTAACCTAGATTCTATCAGCTAAAAATAGTAGTAGTAGCTGCCCTCAATTCTAAAGAGCCTGGAGAATTTAGCCCTGTCTTCAGGACAACAGCAGCAGGTGGCCATGTTGGGAACTCTCCCTCTCCATTCCAGTTTGGCCAGCCAAGTCCCACATTCACATGACTGATGAAAAAGCATAACAGCAGTACATGTTAAAATTTTAGGATAACTTTGAGATCATGGAACTCACCCGCTCATTTTATACGCTAGCCAAGAAGAGGGTGTGAAATCTTCCTGGTGTCTGGTGATGGCTAAGAGCGTGTCTCCCATTCTCCTACCTTGCCTGTACTCCCTTACTAGATAATCCTGCATGACATGTGGGATCTGATGGGGTAGAAGTATGTTGGCACCCTCAAAACTCTGACTTCTCCACTTTACATAAAGCTATCATCATGAGGTCTTTCCCAAGTTGAAATTTGCCCATAATTACCAAATGATGTGCAATTGTTTGCAATATAGATAATGTTCCAATAGGGACCTTGCTAAACGTCCTCTAAAAACTCCTATTATTCAAGAACTTTGGCTGAACTTCAACCCTCTGCCAAAGAACAAAGAGTGGTGCTGAGTATATTAACCACCAATACCCCAGTTCCACTTCGAATTTTGAAATTTTTAGACAAATTATCTTATTTTGTAAAAAAAAAAAAAATCTTAAAGTAGAGCATGAGCCCTTACTTGAGTATAATTAGATAAAAACAACTGAATTGATTAAGTTTAATCTACAACACTGGAGAGCCTATAAAGAAGACAGTTTTGACTATCTATTAAGTACTTAGTAGCTTTTGGCTTTCTTTGTAACAGATGTTTTCCTATATTGGTAGTAGTATCCTATGAGTTATAAAAATTTTTTTAAAGGTCTGCACATTTGATTGGCAAATTTCCCAAACTTAGGTCAGTCTTAAATACTTGTGAAAGGGTGCTACAATAAGGGCAAATACAGAAAAAAAAAAAAGTAATTCTGGTTTGACTAGATGCTGGCTGAACTCCAAGAGCAGAAAGGGACAAGCGCTTAGTGTGCAGTTCAGAAAACAATCCTCAATGTGTGTTTGTGTGATTGTACTTCACAGTCTCTTTAGATCTCATATTAAGATGGTAGTTTTCTATTAACATAAAATAATTTTTCTCTGTTCATGTACTGGCTGTCTGCCTCCTTCCCTCTCTTTATCCCTTCCTATTTAAGAAAGATCTATTTCCCTGCTTTCTATTATGTAGCTTTTATTTTGCTCTTTATATTTGGGGCTTCTCATACCAGAGCTTTTATATCAGATTTATTTCCTACAAATGACTCAGATTTATCTTTCTTTATGACAGAATAGTACTCCCTTGGGTATAAATACCACATTTTCTTTATCCATTCATCTGTTGATGAATATATAGGCCACTTCCAAGATATATCTATTAGGAATTGTGCTGCTATAAACATGAGTTTACATATATCATTATAAAATGATTTCTTAGACTCTCTCGGGAAGATACCTATTGGGGGAATAGTGGAATCAAATGAGATTTCTAGTATTACTTTTTTAGGAACCTCCATACTTATTTCCACAGTGGTTGTACTAGTTTATATTCTCACCAATAATATATGTTACTTTTCCCCCACAGGCTTGCCAGAATTTGTTACTACTTAATTTTTTGTGATATCCATTCTTTCTGGAGTAAAGTGAAAGATCAGTGTTGTTTTAATTTGCAGATGGCCAGTGGCATTGAACATTTTTAATGTATTTATTGGCCATCTGTACTTCTTCCAAGAAGTGTCTATTTCAGTTGCCCATTTTTTTTATTGTTTTATTTTGTGGGGTGGAATTCGAATTTGTTTGGGTTCTTCATATATTCTGGTTATTAGTTCTCACTCTGAGGAAGAACTGTTGAAAATTTTCCCATTCTATAGGCTGACTCTTCACTCTGCTGGTTGTTTCCTTTGCTGTGCATAAGTTTTTAATTTGACAAGATCCCATTTGTTGATTCCTGGTACTATTTCTTGTGCCATTGCAGTTTTGTTCAGAAAGTTCTTGCCTATGCTTATAGCTTCAAGACTTTTACCTATTTTATCTTTTAGCATATAAAATATTTCATTTGAATATTTTGATCTTCAATCCATTTTGATTTTAATTTAGTACATGGTGAGAGATATGGATCTAGGTTAAATCTAACAAGGATACCAAATTTTCCCAAAAGCGTTTATTAAAGAGGCTATCTTGTGGGATTCTCACACAAAAGAAACAATGTGATATTTCAACTTGTGTGTCTGACTTATTTCACTTGTAATTATGGTCTCAAGATACACCCATTTACTTAAAAATGTCTCAAGTTTATCCTTCTTTATGGCAAAGTAGTACTCCATTGTATATGAATGCCACATTTTCTTTATCCACTCATATGTTGATGGGCACCTAGACTGTTTCCAAGATTTAGCTATTATAAATTGTGTTGCCACAAATATGGATATCAATATATCACTGTTATACTACTTTTAACTAGAAAAGGAATAGGTAGATAAAATGGAATCTTTACTTTTGGTGCTTTGAGGAATTTCCATACTGACTTCTATAGTGCTTATACTCCCATCAACAATGGAGAAGGTTTCGTTTGAAATAAAATGAAGGAGAGATATTGGGAAATAGGAAGAACTTGTTCAAATAGGAAAGAGAACAAGGAGAGTGGAGGAGGAAGGGAAGCCAGGGAAAAGGGATTGAAAGAATGGAAGAAAAAAAATGAAAACAAATCTTCTGTAAATGAGGAGGGAAAGAAGACCTGAAGAGAGAGAAGGGGAATGGGAAAAAAGAGTTAAGATATGTTATGCACAGACACAAATTCTCCATGATTAATGTGATCATTATGCATGGCAACATTTATTGGTAAAAAATATAAAAAGGCTGTCTTTTCCTCCAGTGTATATTTTTGTCTGCCTTGTTTTGATCAAATAAATAGCTGAGTATATCTGGGGTTTTTTCTGCATCCTCTATTCTGCTCCATTGATCCACATGTCTGTTTTTGTGCGGCATGCTATTTTTATCATAGTCACTTTGTAATAACTTCAAATCTGGGATCGTGATGCCTCCTGCTTTGCTCTTATTATCCAGAATTGCTTTTATTTTTCTTTGTCTTTTGTGGTTTCATGTAAATTTTAGGATTGTTTTCTCTAGTTTGTGAGGGATACTGTTGATATTTTTATTGGGATTGCATTAAAATTGTATGTCAATTTTGGAAGTATGACCATTTTGACAGTATTTGTTCCATTTATCCAAGAACAGGAGGTATATTTTTATTTTTGATATGCTTTTTGATCTCCTTTTTCAGAGTATTGTAGTTTTTATTTTAGATATCTTTCTCTTCGTTGGTTAATTACTAAGTGTTTAATTTTTTGATGTTATTATAAATGGCATTTTTCATAATTTTTTCCTAGTGAGTTCATTATTTGTGTACAGAAATGCTATTAATTTTTGCATTTTAATTTTTTATTCTGCTACATATCTGAACTTGGTTATTAATTCTAAAAGTCATTTTGTGAAATTTTTTGGGTCTTCCATGTAGGGGATCATGTCATCTGCAAATGACAATTTGATCTTTTCTTTTTCTATACATATTCCTTTTATATACAGATTCCTTTTGATTCTTTCTGTTGCCTGATTTCTATGGCTAATGTTTTTAGTACTATGTTGAGCAGCAGTGATTACAGAGGAAATTCTTGTCTTAGTCCTGATTTTAGAATGAAAGTTTTCAGTTTTTTCCCATTTAATATGATGTTGGAAGTATGTTTTTCATAGACTTTTATCAGATTGATCTAAGGCATGCTGATTTTCTTTAGGGTTTTTTTTTTTTAATCATGAATGGATGTTGGATTTCGTCAAAGCATTTTTCTAAATCTAATGAAATGATCGAGTGATTTTTTTCCTTGCTTCTGCTTATATGATGTATTACATTTATTGCTTTGCATATGTTGAGTATCCTTGCATCCATGGGAAGAGGTTTACTTGTCAACAATATATGACCTTTTTGGTAATTTGTTGATTTGTATTTGCCAGTATCTTGTTGAGGATTTTTGTATCTATGTTCATTAAATTGTTCTTTGGATTGTCCTACAGGTCTTTTTCTGGTTGGATTCCCTTCTAGCTTTGAAATCAGGGAAATGCTAACTTTTAGGAATGACTTTGGAAGTACTCCTTCACTATAGAATTCCTTAAATATTTAGAGAAATGTTGGTGTTAGATGTTCCCTGAAGTTGTAGAATTCAGCAATGAAGCTATCTGGACCTGCACTTTTCTTAGTTGGTAGGGTTTTTATTACTGCTACAATTTCATTGTCTCTTATTGGACTATTCATGAATTTTAAATCTTAGTTCAGTTTTGGCAATTCATTTATATCTAGGAATATATGCATTTTTCTGAGTTCTTCAGTTTACAGACATACAGGTTTTCAAAGCAGTTGATTACAATCTTCTGCATTTTGACTGTGTCTGTTCTGATTTCTTCTTTTTTGTTTCTAATTGCATTGATTTTTAACTGTTAAAATGTATTATTAAGTTTATCTTTTGAAGTTACTCTGTTTTTGTGATGTGGGCATTCACAGCTATAAACTTTCTTCTCAGTGTTTATTTTATTGTGTTCCATGAGTTCCAGCATGTTTTATTGATACTATCACTTAATTTTAGGAACTGTCTTATTTCTTCCCTGATTTCTCAGATGAAGAAATACAAATGGCAAATAAATACATGAAACAATGTTCAACATTATTAATCATTTGAGAAATATAAATTAAAACAACATGGAGATATAATCTCAGTCCAGAAAGAATGACTAACATCAAGAAATTTACCAATAACAAATGCTGATGGGTCTGTGGGGAAAAAGGAATGCTTCTCCATTGTTGGAAGTGCAGACTGGTATAACCACTGTGGAATTTCCTCAAAAAACTAGGATTAGAAGTTCCATTCAATCCAGCAATTTTCCTTCTGGGTATTTTCCCAGAAGAATTGAAAACATCACACCACAGCGATATATGTGTATCCATGTTTACAGCTGCACAATTGTAATAGCCATATCTTGGAAGCAATCCAAATACCTCAACTGAGGAATGTATAAAAAAGATATGGTGTTTTTGTACAATGGACTACTACTCATCCATAAAGAAAGATAAACGCAAGGCTTTATAGGTACATGAATGCAACTAGAAACCATACTCATAAGTGAAATAAATCAGACTTGCATGTATAAAAACTGTATTGTCTCACTAGTGTAAGAAACTGAAAGAGTAAATAAGATCCAAAAGTTACAATAGATACAGTAAAAAGGAAAGAAACTGCTCAAAGAAAAATTATATTGTTTGATCAATCTTGCATGCTTGTATCTGGTAACCTGAGCAATTACTTTGAAGATAGCAATATGCCATATAACAACCATTGTTAAATTCCTATCACCTTGTTTTCAAATCCTATATCACCATTTTTTTGTTGTTGCTGTTCTCATTTTGCTTTCATTGTTTTTTAATTGTTTGTTTGCTTTTTGATTTTTGTTTTTTTCTCTTTAAAAAATAAAATAAATGTATCCCTTCCCATTTGTATGTTTTTATGTTTTAGCTATAGCTTAGCGATAAGGGTTACTTTTATGAAAAGTTGCTCCTCTGTGAATTGTGAAGTGGATAAACATTCATGTTGACTTCATAGAAAGAGACTTTCTCATGGAAATACGTGACTGTGAAAGCATACTAAAAACAGCAACAATGTCATCTATACTGCTTGGAGTTACAAGAAACATTTTAAACTAAATGGTCCTTGGTTCTACTACAGTGACTGCCGGTGTTTGTTTTTTTGTTTGTTTGTTTGTTTGCGGCACCGGGAATCGAACTCGCAACCTCGCGCCTGCCTGACAGGCGCTTAAGTCACTGAGCCAAACTCCGGGCCCTAGTTTTTTGAGGCAGGGTTGCATTATGTAGCTCAGGCCGGCCTTGTGCTCGAGTTGTAGCCCAAGCTGGCTTCGAACTCACAACGCTCCGCCTACCTCAGCCTCCCGAGTGCTGGACTGCCAGTGTTTTAAAGGTTGGAAATATTGTGGAATTCTTTAATGGGAAGTTAAGTACCTGGTCTAACAAGATCTTGAGCCAGGATAGTAATTTAAAACCTTGGTTCAAGGTTTGCACTGATGCCACCCAAAATGACATAGAAATGTTAAGATGATGGGGGGAGGGGAGGAATTCCTGTTTTTTCTGCTTCCTTTCCTTATTTTTGGAATTCTACCAGAAATAAGAAAAAATAAATCCACTCTTATTTTGTGTTTTACTATTTTACAATGGGACTTGGTTTAAGGAACTCTTTCTATATTATTATTGTTGTTATATTATTGTTATTAAACGGAACCTCACCATCACACTGTATCTTTGACTTTAATGCACTATATATTTGACTGCCTTTTAAAGTTTCATTCCATCCTTATGGCTCCCATTTTGCAGTCTCTTAAGTGTGCATAACTATTTCTTCTTTGGCAGATTGCATATGGTGCAAACTTTGTTTTACATGTGCAGGAGGCAAAGGTTTCATTATGCCAAAGATTTGTGTTGTGCGCTTTTCCCCAGTCATATATTTCAGAAGGAAAATCTGCATTCTTTATGAGACTGGCCCTAAAATTTCATAGATTTGAATTATCCTCAAAGTTTGGTTGTGCATCAAAAGGTTTCTTTTTTTTTTTTTAAATATGGTGCCTGAAATGAAGAGCTCCTAGGTTGTTCATACTGTGCTTTGAGGAAAAGTTTTTCACAGATGGAAGGGCATAAAAATGATGAGCTGCTATCTTGTAGTCCAAAACTCCACTCTCTGAACACATGAAATATTGGTATTAAATCAAGCTGTACCTGGTTTTCTCCATATGAATACTTCCAAGTTCTTGACCTCTATTCTGTTGCTGTTTCATTTTAAGCAGAATTCCAGTGGCATGGTGGGGATTGGTGTGCGTTTAGAAAAATATATGAATTTCTGTGAAAGACATTGAAATTGGACTGACGTGCTTGTGTATTTTAGTAAATTCAGGGGTGACAGTGCAAAAATAATTGTCATGGTAATGTGGTCAGATAGATAACTATTAAATGTGAATATTTCATTCACATTTAGGGACCAGCAAAGGATGAGAAAACAATATTTGTAGTATTCACAAATAATAAATTATTAAAAAAATGAATTCTGTATAAGATACAAACTAGACAGAAAATGAGTTAAGATATTCTTGCTGCCATATGAAACAAATTCAAACCTTCTACTGACTCAAACACTGATTGGTTACTCACCTTCAGATAAAATGAATGTTTCTGATTAATGGGAGCTCCCCAGTGAGCACTGATTCAGTGGCCTGGGTTCCCTGAATCTGTGGCTCACCAGCTAAAACACATAGTTTCAAATTTGACACACTTAATTCATGTGAAGAAAATGACCATAGAGAATCCATATTGTAAAGTTTTTATGTACCTGGCCTAGAAATGCTACATTGTGATTTCTATGCACATTCCATTAGCTAGAACTCAGTCCCCTGGCTACGCCTAAGTGTGAGACAGTCTGTGTAATGCCTGGCTTTTATAGCTAGAAGAACAGCTTTTGTTCACTATACAGAAATCTTTGCCATAGCTAGTGCAGAATTTCTAAATTCAGTCTTTATCTTTATTATACAAAAGCTGTTGCACAGTAAAAGTTTTATTTAATAATATTCTAGAGTGCAGTAATGCTGAAGAGGTCATGTACAAAAGCAGGAGTCCTCAGCTACTCTTAACTAACATAGCTGAGTTTGTTTTTCTTTCCTTGTACTTACCTCCATATTTCTTAATCCTGTACTTGGATTACTACTTCTTGATTTACCATTGTTTTTCCTTTTTTTAATTTTCATTTTTATTAGTACATGTTGGCAGTACATAGTAATTACATTCATTGCAGAGAGTTTGTACATGTACATAATACATCTTGATTCTATCTTTACTCTTTCCCCCACTCCACACACTACTCCCTCCATCTTTTGGTCCATTTATCTTTTGCAATTGATCCATCTCCTCATTCCCTATTATCTATCTTTTGTTTTGCTCTTTAAATATATTCACTTGTCCTGTTGTTATGAAAGCTGAAAATTTGATTCTTTATCTTCTTTCCATAATTTCCTAAATTTTTATTAGTAAATGTTTATGGTACATAATGAATACTTTTAGTGCAGGTAATTGATACATATACATGACATCTTAACGATTTCTGCATCCTCTCATCCTCACTCCTTCTCTTCTTCCTCCAACTCTTGGTCCCCTCCCAGTCTGCAAAAGATCTATCACCCTGTATCCTTTTACTTTCCTCTTTAATTTATTTATACTCAGGGTTACTTGTATAGGAGAAATTATGTGATATTTAAGGTTCTGTGTGATTTATTTTTTAATATTATGGATTTAAGGTGCATTCATTTTTTTTTACAAATTTATCCTTCTTTATGGCAGAATAGTACTCCATTGGTATATACAGCATGTTTTCTTTTTCCATTCATTTGTTGATGGACATTAGGCCACTTCCAAGATTTAACTAATATGAATAGTGCTACTGTAAATATTGGTATGCATGAATCACTAAAATGTGATGTCTTTAACTTTTTTGAGAAGAGACATAAATGAGGGATAGCTAGGTCAAGTGGAATTTTTAGTTTTAGTTTTTCTAAGGAAATTTCATACTGATATCCATAACACTTGTACTAGTTTGCATTCCCAAAACAATGTATAAGTATTGTATTCTCCCCACAGCTTCATCACAACTTGCTGTTTTTTTATTTCTTGTTGATTGTTGTGGTTTGTACCTGGATGTCCCCCCAAAGCCTCATGCCATCATGGTTGATGGGCCTCCAGATGAATCTAGATTCTGTGATTGAATCATGGTCTGATGCTGGGATTAAGGGTGTGAGTGCTACACCCGCCCTAGAATGGGTAGCCTGCATACATTATACAGGACAGAAAGAGGCTTGCTCTCCCCTCCTCTCTTGTTGCTATTGGTATCTCCCACCACCATGAATGGTGGCCTCTTCGTCATGTCACCCTGCCTTAAAGCTGGTTGATTATGGACTGAAACCTCTAAAAATGTGAGCTAAATAAACCTCTCTTTTAACCTTGGGTGTCACATATTTTGTTCCAGCAAGGAGAGAAAACTAAGACAATGACAGGCATTCTTTCTAGAGTAAAATGAAATCTTGTAGTACTGAGTTGAATTTCTCTAGTGGCCAGTGAGGTTGAACATTTCTTCATGTATTTATTGCCCATTTGTACTTCTTAAAAGTCTTTATTCATTTCAGTTACTCATTTTTAACTGGGTCTTTTATTTGGGTGATTTTTTTTTTGTATATTCTATATAGTAATCTTCTTTCCAAGGTATAGCTGCCAAAATTTGTTTCTCCATTCTCTAGATTGTCTTTTTGCTCTGTTCATTGTTTCCTTTTCTGTGCTAAAGGTTTTCATACCATTTGTTGATTCTTGATGTTACTTCTTTTGCAGTTGGAACTCTACTTGAATGTTCTTGATTATGGCTTAAAGAATTTTACCTATTTTATCTTCCAACAGGTTCTTTCTATTTTAATATTTAGAGATTTGAACCATTTCAATTTTAGTTTAGTACATGATGATAGATATGGGTCTAACATCAATTTTCTGATTGTGGATAATCAGTTTTACAAAAACTATTTATTAAACAGGCTATCCTTTCTCCAGTGTATGTTTTTGGCCTCTTTGATAAATATCAGATAGCTAAATTTGTCTGAAGTTGTTTTTGCATCCTCTGCTTTGTTCCATTGGTGCAAATGTCTGTTTTCATGCTAGCATCATGCTGTTTTTATTATTGTAACTTTATGTTATAATGTGAAGTCCAGGATTGTGATCCCTCCTACTTTACTCTTGTAGCCCAGGATTGCTTTTACTGTTTAGTATCTTTTGGCTCCATGTGAATCTGAGCATTGTTTCCTCTAGTTATGTGAGGATTACTACTGATATGTTGATTGGTGTTGCATTGAAACTGTGTATCAACTTTAGGAGTATTGCCATTTTGACAATGTTGGTTCTGCCTATTTAGGAAAAGGAATGTTTTTTGACTTTCTGATGCTCTCTTTGATCTCCTCTTTCAGAATTCTGTAGTTTTCATTGTAGAAGTCTTTCACTTCCTTTGTTAGGTTAATTCCTATTTAATTTTTCTTGAAGCTATTATAAATGATATTGATTTCCTAGTTTCTTTCTCAGTGAGTTCATTAGTGGTATACAGGAATGCTACTGATTTCTGTTTTGATTTTGTATTCTGCATTACTGAATTTGGATATTAATTCTAAGATTCTTTTGGTGGCCTTGGTTCCTTTATGTAGAGGATCATATTACCTACAAAAAAGCGATATTTTTTCCTCTCTCTGTGTATCTCTCTGTCTTTCTGTTCTCCTCTCTCTCTCTCAATCTGTCTGTCTCTGTGTCTCTCTGTCTGTCTCTGTCCCTCTCTTTCTATACATAGATAGGCAAACAGATAGATAGATAGATTCCTTTTATTTCTTTCTTTTGCTTGATTGTTCTAGCTGTTTTAAATAGGAATGGTGACAATGAACATCCTTTCCTTGTTCCTGATTTTAGAGGAAAAGTTTTCAGTTTTTCCACATTTAATTAAGACATTGGCCATTGTTTTGTCATGAATGGTTTTCATCAGATGAAGATCTTTCCATACTTATTTTCATCAGGGATATTTTAAAATCATGAGTGGATGCTTGATTTTATCAAAAACCTTCTCTATGTCTATTAATATGATCATGTGATTTTGTCCTTTTGTTTATGTAATATATTACATGTAATGTTTTGCATATATGGAAACATTCTTACGTGCCTAGGATAAAATTTAATGGATCATGATGTATAAACTTTTTGTTGCATTCTATTTGCCAAGATTTTTGCATCAAAATTCATTGAAGATATTGAGCTGCAATTCTCATTCTTAGTTTGGTCTTTAACTGTTTTTATAATCAGACTAATGCTAGCTTACATGCATGAGTTTGGAAGTACTTCTTCCCTTTCAAATTCATTAAAGAATTTATAAGTGTTAGTGTTATATCCTCCCTGATGTTTTTATAAAATCCAGAAATGAATCCATCAGTTCATGGCTTTCCTTAACTTACAGTCTTAGTTTTCTTAGGCTCTTTTTTAATTACTGTCTCAATTTTATTATCTGTTATTTGATGGTTCAGAATTTTCATATCTTTTTGGTTCATTTTTGGTAATATATATGTGTCTACGAAACTATCCATTTTGTCAAAATTCTCCAATATTTTGGAGTACAGTTATTTTTAGTAGTTTCTGATGACTTGGATTTTGTTGGTAATGTGAAATTTTTCATTTCTAATTGCATTGGTATGGATCCTTTTCTTTCTTTCTTTCTTTCTTTCTTTCTTTCTTTCTTTCTTTCTTCCTTTCTTTCTTTCTTTCTTTAGCTAAGCACTTGTCTGTTTGGTTTATTCTTTCAAAAAAGCAGCTCTTTGATTCATTATTTCTTTGTAATTTTTTAGTTTCAATTTTATTAATTTTTGATCTAATTTTTATAATTTTCCTCCTTGTATTAGATTTGATTTTGGGCTGTCCTTGTTCTTCTACTTTCTTAAGGTCCATCATTATTTTGCCTCTTCTGATAAGTATTAGCTTGAAGTTTACACCATTTGAAAATTAAACCGCTACTTTTAAGAAACAACTCTCAGGGGTTGGGGATATAGATTGGTGGCACAGCGCCTGCCTGACAAGTGCAAGGTTATGAGTTCAATTTCTGGTACCAATAAATAAATAAATAAATAAATAAATGAAAGAAAAAGAAACAACTCTCAATATAAAATGACATCAACTCCCCAAGTTATATACACAGACTGGAAGATTGGAATAAAAAATAGAATCCACGGTCTATTGCCTTCAAGAAACTCATCTAATCCAAAAGGAAATTCATAGACTAAAAAATCAAAGGATGAAAAACACTATTCCATATATCAGGACCTCAAAAGCAATAGCACAATTTAATGAGATCATCTTCACAAATTATTTTTCAGTGATAATTTTATAAGACAATGAAATAGATGAATAATTGTTATCAGTATCCTTACCATAAAAACAAAGCAAAGCAAAGCAAAAACAAAGGGTTAGCTCTTATTTTTAACATATCCTGAAGATGTAGTCTCCCCTTTCATTCCTTCTAATTATATTCTATTCTGCTTAGAAGCAGTATATTACACAAGATAGCTAAGGTAATTATACTACTAATTTCTATCAATTCATTGTAAAGAACAGTTTGTGCTTATATGGCTTGATCAACTTTGCAAGCCTATATTTTGTGATCTGAGCAACTACTTTGAAGATAACAATACACAATATCTTCACCACTGTTAATTTCTTATTATCTTGTTTTGAAACTCTGTACCATTGTTTTTACTTTTTTTCCTCTCTAAAATAATAAAAGAAGGTGTCAGAGATTTAGCTCAGTGACATAAGTGCCTCCCTGGCAAGCGTGAGGTTGTGTGTTTGATCCCTGGTACCAAAAATAAAATAAAATAAAATAAAATAAAATAAAATACAATAAAATAAAATAAAGCAGTATATTAAAGGGTAGTCAGAGCCACTTAAAAGGACTTCAAATACCTTTCTTCAGATAGCTAAACTTTACTTTCCTCATCTATGAAATGAAACAGTTGTGTCTACGTTATAAATCATTGTGGTGTTTAAATGCAATAGTTTTTGGTAAATTACTCTATACTGAGCTACATCTACTGTGACCTAAAACTTTAGAATATTTTTATTTGAATTTCTCTGTTATTTCTAGTGCCTGAAATGTATTTCTTCATTAGACCTCCAATACTCTCACAACTTTTTGAATCTTGCAACTTTTCTGTCAATCACCACATCGTTCTGTTTTTAGGGTATAGAGATATGCACTAATAGAACTAAGATTATATATGAATTCAAGTTCTTGTGTTCTCTCTACTCGATGGACTTAGATATTCTTCCTAATTTCTGTCAGGGAACAGAGCTCGGGACATATGGATTAGTGCAAACCTAGGAATATTACTCAGAAAATAAACCAAAACATATGTCTTATGAAGTTATTTTGTATGTGAGTTTTATGCTAGGTGCTTGTCAAATACATTTCATTTAAAGGTTACAACAACTTCTAAGGTTGATGATATATCCTCTTATATGCACAGGGAAACTGAACTTCAGGTAAGTTAAGTAATTTTTCAGTTTCACATAGATAAGAAAGAAAAGACAGCAACCAAACCATGGTCTACCAGTCTTCAAAGCCCAAAATATTAAATGCTAAAAGATCTGCCTCTCCCCACATTGATTACAATGGGATTAGTTTAGTTTTTAATACCTGGCAGAATTGAGAATTCAGAGAAAGCCAAGAGAATGGAATGTAGATTTCTAGAGTATTAATTATAAAAACTTTCTGGTGACTCCTGAAAAGGTAACAGTTTTTCTACTCATCCAATTATAGAATACTGTATTTGCCATGGGGAAAAATTGTGTACTCTTTGTTTGAAGGCTGGACTTTTAAGACTTAAGTCACAGTCTAGATGAAGCCCAGGAAGAGTGCAACTATGGGCAGGCAACTATTTTCTAACATCCTCTTGGCAAATGAATTTTATTCATATAAGCTTTTCATCTATCTTTAAAATTTTGCATTTTAAATTTAAAATTGTATGTACTAACAAAATGAAAGGCTAACAATTTTAGGTTGATATTTACTCAAAGTTTTCCATCTATCCCCTCAGATTAGTTCTTATCCAGAACCCTATCTTGCTTCCAAGTTCTGCTGTATTAGTTTGTCACTGATAAAAATCATATGGAAAATCAGGAAAGTGTTCCAATGGCATTTACATGAACTAATAATTAATGTATTTTTTCAAAACTCAAGATTTTTGTAACTAAAACTTGTAATTATTTTCTCGGAAAAAGTTATATAATGAATTAATTCGTGTCTTCAGCTCTTTGCCAAATTTGAGCATTTTTTGAACATCCCTACCTGATGACGTCATAGCACGTGGAATACAGAAAGTAAAAGTCATATTCTTCCTCCTCACAGAGGCAAAGAGTAGAGAAGTAACATAATTGTCTAATAGGAACCAAGAATATTTACTAAGGAATATAACAAATGATAAATTGCTCATAGGATGACAGCTCAAGAAATATTGCTTTTGGGCCAGGGATTTAGCTCAGTGGTGTAAGTACCTGCCTGGCAGGCATGAGGTTGTGAGTTTGATCCCTAGTACTAAAAAAAAAAAAAAATATATATATATATATATATACACACACACACATATATATACACATATATACATATATATGTATATATATATTGCTGTTAAATTTGATTATGAACGTCTAGAAATGAACTATTGAACTGAAAATCCTATACCTTTGGTATGTGACTAAGCAAAATAGTTATGAAATTAAATAAGAATCTAATAATTTTTAATATTTAAGATTCATAAAAATGAGAAAAGTAATAAGAATATAAATGATTTCCATAAATACATATATTAAAAAGAGGAAACAACATTAAAGAAAATTATTTTCTTTCTGAATGTTAAAAGTGTTTTTAGATGTCACTTTGATTTAGCAGATTTGGGTAAAAAAAAAAACTACTGGAGACTCTCTATAAGTTTATCACTCTTGAGTAAGAAGAGATGATCTAGTCCCTGATTTCCCTATTCTTCTATGACTTTTCAGAAAAATTGCTTTTAAGAAATCCACAAAGACCAAGAGAAGTATGCTACAGAAAAGCATAACCTTAAGGAAACTATTTTAGCAACAAACTGCATTCATGGTAGATTTCATTAGTCAATATTAAGCATTCTAATTATAGATTTAAACCAAAGCAGAAAATACAGATTCTTCTTCAGTTAAAAAGACATTTCATCAAGTGGGGATGAGAAACATAGGTCTACATTAAATAGCAGTCAGTATATGCCTAAAATGTTAAACAGTGATGAAATGAAGACAAAAAGCAGTTCAAAATATGATAGCATCGAACTGACAGAAACCAGTGTGTTTTAGTTCCAGTGGTTTTTACTTGGCGATTAGTAATTTGCACCCTACATGTGAAGTGATCAGAAGCAGTGTGGCAAGGATGACAGCCTGGACCTGGAGTCCACATGCGTCATGTATGGCTCTGCAGCTGGGTGACACTGGAGACACCCTGGCTACTAAACTACTCTCTGTCTTGCCTGCTGCCTCCTGCCATCAATCATTTTGATCTCAAGCTCTGACAAGCTAAAAACTCAGAACTGCTGACTGACTGTGGTGGGTGAATGTGGAAGATGGGTGGTCACATGAGAGAGCTTCAGAAGGAAAACCATACTAGATGAGGTTTTTGAAAATTTTTAGAATAGGCAACCCACACATTTCTGCAGTCATAAATTGTCACACTAAGCTGATGATATCATTTTAGTGATATTTGTCATTGAAAGAAGTATGAATAACAACTTGTCTTAAAATCATTTCACAGTGTAGTAAACAATATCAAGTCAGACCAGTACTCTAGCATTTTGTCCTGTTTTTAAATATTAACAAATAAACAAAAATTAGACCCTTTAATCATTCTCAAGCAAAAATGAAGTACAAGTGCAAACTAATTATATCTATTTGAAAAACATTATGTCACCATTTTTGTCATGAAATATAGTTTGCAAGGTTATTTTTATTTTGCATGTACACTGTAGTGTTCAACATTTTAATTGCCACTTCCTCAATAAAATTATTGGAAACCTTCCATCTTGCCATTAGCACTTGCAAAATAACTGTTAACAATATGTTATCCAGACACAGAAACTTTATAATTAATGTTGGAATAGTCTTCAAAGTCTAGTGACTAAAATATATCCTATAAAAATTACTGGACTTCATTCAATGCTGTTCTGCTGTTTTAAAGTTCAGTAAATGTGTTGAGGGGGAGATATTTGGCAAAGTAAGTTAGGCAGTCTGGCAATGAGGCCTGAGATGCTGGAGAATTTGGTTTCTTTTGCATGGTAAATGTACAAAAGGACTCCAGAGCTTCAGCGTAACCCCTGAAAGACTGAAGGCAGTCTGACCAAATGTGACTCCCGGTGGGATTCTGAACAATCATTCGGGGCTATATTCCCACCTTGTCAGTTGATGAGGTGCTGGGGCAGTTCCATTTAGGCAATAAAACACAACAGGCCATGTATATATCTGGGTGATTATAGCATAACTCAGATTATGTTATAAGTCATGAGGCTGAAGGCCAAGTGTCTTAACTCTATGAGAAGTGCAATATTGGCCCTGAAACACACTGCCTGAAGTGTCTTATTGCTGTCAAGAAATGGAATTTCTACAGTACATTAGGAAAAGGAAAACACTTAGCACAGTGGATTTAAAATAACTATGGCTATGACATCACTGACAGCTAATCAAAACTCTAATTGCAACCAGAGTTCTGAGGCTATTGTATAAAAGGTCTTAACAGACACAGGCATGCATATGAGAGAGAACAATGTCTATGCCGTGAAAGGAACTTCAGTAGCTGTGGACCCTGAAGCAGAAATTGTGTGTGTAGTTGGGTGGGGGAGATCACTGGAAGACTTCAGGCAGTCTTTTTTATTTTTTTTTAACCAGGAATCAAACTCAGGACCTTGCTCTTGCCAGGCAAGTGCTGTGCCACTAAGCTAAATCCCCAGCTAAGCAGTCTTGTTAACAGTGAACAGATATTTTAGCAATTAACTCACCTTGAGCTGTCAGACCAAGAAAAACCAGTGTAAACACTCCTTGACTATTCTTTTTGCTTTAGTTGCCACCTTAATGTTCATGCGGTTAGATATTTCTTTAAATTATTGAGAGATGACATAGCATACACAGAAAAAAAAATACTCAATTCAAATGTCCTAGAAGACATGAAAGGTAATAATGAACTGAAAAGAATTTGGGGGGGTCACATGCTGCTCATCATGATCCATGCAAGGAATTTCCAGTGATATTAAGTTGAAGTTGTCCAAAAGAATTGAAGTCGGTATGTGATCATAAGGATGCAGTTTGGATTTTACATCTGAATCTGCCTAACACCACAAAGTGAAACATGCATTTCAAGGTCCAGTTAATAGTCTCTATAAATTTAGTCATGCCAAAGCACACACTGAGGAAGTGTGTTCAGAAGGTGCGATGGGAGGAAAATAACATCATCATAAATGAAAGCAAAAAGAAGGCTGTCTTAGGAGTCAGAGGATTTGTGTCTAATGATTTTCTGGGACACTGTGGATAAGTATTTAATTTTTGAGAACTTTAATTTCCTTCAGACAATCTCCCCTGGACTCTAGTTTACAGGCATCACTTCCTCAGACCAAAAATAGAGCAACTATGAGACATTTCATGAAACTTTGTTACCAATGCCATAAAGAAGTAAAATATGACAGAGAAATGCTACCTTTGACAGACTATGAGTATTTAGGAATGAAAGTCATTTAAGAAATTGACCACCAATTGTCAGCCTTATAAATTAGTAATTACTACTGCACTGTTGTTAATGACATCAAAGCAATAAATTCTCTAGGTTCTTAAGAGAATAAGCAAGTAGAACTTTTCCCAGCAGACTGCATTCAAGTTCTGGAACAATGGCTCCACAAAATATGTTTCTCATTTCTCTGTTTAGTAAGCATTTTCACCATATCATATACTCAAGGAAATAATTGTATTCTACTTGTGACAGAATATGTCTAGTAATCATAAATATTTCTATCATCTTTATATATTTCTAATAATATTTGCATTATCAAGGTTCCTTTTGATTTATAAAATATTAAATGGGTAACTAAATGAATAAAATTGGGTATAAGTAAAATTTTGATTCCTTAAAAAGATTATACTCATTCTTATAAAATAGAAAAATTATTTTATTATGCCAACATTTTATGTGCAAGGATTTTAAAATTTAGTTTTGTTTAAAAATTAGTAAAGATGTGTAGGAAAAAACACTTTTATACTGTTGGTGAGATTGTAAATTAATACAGCTACATGGTAATCAGTGTGGCCATTCCTCAAATAAGTAAGTAAATAAATAAAACCATTATATGACTTCTTGGTATATTCCAGAAGGAATTGAAATCAGGATAGTATAGGGATACTTACCTGTTTGTATTGTGGTACAGTTCAGAACATCCAGAATATGAAACAAGCCTATATGCCTGTCAGTGGATGAATGAAATGAATGAAGAAAATATATCTACACACAATGGAGTATTATTAAGCCATAAAGAAGAATGAAATTATGTCACTAGAAGGAAAATGAGTGAAATTGGAAATCATTATATTAAAAGAAATAAGCCAGACTCAGAAGACAAATGTTGCATGTCTTCCCTAATATGTGGAATCTGAAAGAAAAGTGGCATGAAAAGTAGAAGAGAGATTATTATTAGACAAGGGGAAGGGAATAAGAGGAGGGAGCACAAGAGCAGATAATACAGGGGGTGGATGTAATCAAAATATATTATATGAATATATGAAAATAGCATGTTATATCCAAATATTTTGTAAAATTAATATACACTGATAAAAATACATTAAAATTAGTTTTCCACAACCTATTAAAAATGGTTATGAATTCTGTTGTTTTTAATGGCATCTGAATTTTAATGCGCATCCTCTAGAACTTGAAATAAGCCATACTTCAAATTCTGTTTTAACAAATGACCCTTTATGTTTAATAAATGAGATTCTTAATAATTGTAATAACCTTTTAAAATGTAATTATAAGACAAAAACTAGATTTCAATATCTACTCAGCTAATGATTTAAGGTGTAAAATACTCTCATCACCTTTATGTTAGTCACAATGAATTTAATGAAATATATTCCACTAACACTAATAATAAGAGTGGTTTTTTTTCTTTTTCTTTTCTTTTTTTCCATTAGCAGATGTTTGTGATACAAAGTAAGGACACTCATCATAAGAAATTGGTACCTATATGTAAAAAATGAAGTATTATGCGGAGATACAAACACTAGGATCTAATCATCTGTTAACAGCACATTATTCACAGTCACGAAGAAATTATACTTTATAGCTGCTGTTCTTGCATATCAATGTAATGAATATAATATGTGTTTGCAAAATACATGCTTCAAATGCTCTCAGTAATGCTGTAACATACTGTTACCTTTCAAATGATCTGCCTAGGAACAGATATCATGGGCTGCCTCTCCATGGCCAATTGCCAATATTTGAACTAATGAAGACTCTGGATAAATTAAGTCAACAGACAAACCCAGCACCATGATTTAGACACCCTTCTTAATATCCCCATGAGAAGTGTCACTAGAACGTCAATGATATTTGGTTAAAGACCCAGAATACTCTTCCGACAATCATCCCCTTCAGAAGTCCCTGCTGCTCCATTTCCCCACACACAGATATACAGGCAAAAGGGAAACAAAGTGCAAAGTTCTGGCATATGGGGTTCTTTAAAATTGGCTTAGTCCTGCTCAGTCACTTCCAGTGCAAACTGAAGTTAAACTTTGGTCTGTTTATGCAGCATAATCTAAACAACTAACTGGAGCCCCTTCTTGCCCCAACCCCTATCTCATATGAAGCTCTTATAACTTTGGGGCCAGTCATATGGTACAGAAATCAAGGCAATGACCAGTAAGAGCAGGCAGCATCTGACCTCACTGCACTAGGCACAAGTGGAAGGTTACAGGAAAATGTGTGAGTAAGGGGCATTAAATCAGTGACACTGGTTACCTATTAATCATCTGGAATTTGAGCAATTACCTTAGCAAGGCATCCTTGTGTGGGGAAGAGTGAGGAAGAGGTTGAGCAGAGAGGGGTAGAAATATAGAAGCAGCCACTTCCTCTGTTTCAGTGCTTCCTCTTTGGCCAAAAATTCATCAATTTTATGTTTTAATCACATTTTCTAGGAAATGAGAAAGGACTGTGGGGTTTTAAAATAATATATAAAATATATTTATATATTTTATAATAACCTTTATACATATTGTCTTATGTACTTCCTTCAATGCTGGGGCAAAATGTATGGTATCTGCAATTTTAGAGACTAGAGATTTATTTTGACTCACAGTTTGTAGAGGTTTCAGTTCATAGCCTTCAGGCTTCATTGCAGGGCAGGGTGGTGGAGGGGTGTGGTGGAGGAGAGCTCCTCCCAGCATGGTGGAAGGGAAGCAGAGGGATCGTGGAAAGACTTGAGCAGGGAGTTAAATCCTTCGAGGTCATGGCTATAGTGAATAGCCTCTTCCCACCAGACTAGCTTCTAAAAACAAATTAATACATGGTAATACCTCCGTAATTCAATCACTTTCCAAAAACTCCACCCATGAATGCATGAGTCATAGGGAACATCTAGATATAAACTGTAATGTATGGAAGGATAAAACAAAGAAAACTAAATTCCAGTATCAATTTACCTAATGACTTAGGATGTAAAATGTTATCATAACCTCTAAGGTAGACACTGAACACGTTTAGCAAAAAAATATTGTACTAATGCTACTATTAAGAGAGTATTGTGCTATATCTATGTAACATAAGTGAAGTCAAAAGCAGGACTTTTTGTGTATGGGAAGCAACTTCAGGGAAAAAACAAACAAAAAGTCATACATTATGAGGCAGGCATTGGACAACTGGGAAGTACCTGGCAGGGCATCACATTCCATTGCTGGACTGTGACACAACATAAAAAAAAAAACCTACTGCTGATTCAAAGTTCCCTGAAGCCCTTACCTCATACGTTCCATGTAGGAAAGAAACAGTGAGACTGTAGGTCTACACTCAGTAAAGGTGGCAGTACAGGGGAAAAGGAGGCAAACAAGTTGTCCCATAAACCAACTTGTATCTCATGCCTCTGGATGAGCAAAGCAAAATTTTGAAGAAAGGAAAAGAAGAAAGACTAAAAAGATTAGAAACAAGTATTGAACAACAGAAGAGCCTAAAAGTGTCCGCAAAGAGACAATGAGTCCTTGAGTTAGACACTGTAATATAAATATGATTATTATCTACCCCTGCCAAAAAAAGAATTGTGTCCACCAAAAACCTATGAAAATGAGAATTTTTGGAAACAAGGTTTTTGCGAACGTAATCAAGTTAAGATTAGGCCATATTTTAATTTTTATTTACTGTTTAATTTATGTGTATTTTGGCCTCACACAAGAAATATCATGAATACTTAAGCTCCTATATCTGATAAATAAAAGATAGATAACAAAAACAGGAAGATAAATCTTTTGAAAAAGTGAAGGGGACCAAGACATTGAGGGAATTGGAGGGAGGAGAGGGAAAGGGGTTGAAAAAGGAATTAAGATGTGCTGTGTACATGTACCAACTCCTCATGATGAGCATAGCCATTATGTATGGCAAACATTTACTAACAAGAACAAAAAACAAAATTATACAATCTTGAAAAATTAGGCCACATTGAAGTAGAGAGGGCCTTTAGGCAGTGTGACTGGTATCCTTACAGGAATAAGGAAATGTGAACATAGAGAGAAGTTTGTGTGAAAATGGAGTCACACTGGAGTCCTACTGGCACAAGACAAGGAAAACCAAAGACTCTAGGCTATAGCAGCACCTAGGACCAGGCAAAAGAAGGGCTGTCCTTTAGGAAACTTCAGGGAAAACATAACTGAATGATATTAATGTTTTACTATTAGCCTTAAAAACTATTGCAGAATAAATTTCTATTGTTTTTATTTTAATGCAGTATGAGTAGGTAATTAATTTTAAGAACATGATACATAGTATATTAACTATTGTTATCCTCCAATTATTTTGTTATGAAATTTCTATTATTTTAAGCCACCCAACTTGTCATTTATTGTGGGGCAAAGACAGTAATATAACAGCAATGGTATATTACTAGAACTTCTGTTTCTTGCATTGTTTTTTTTTTCTCTATAGGATAATTCATTTCATTTACACACACATACACACAATTAGCCCTTTTCTTATGAAAATAATATTATTTATCCACTACCAGAAAAAATGCTCTTGGTATTTTCTTCCACTGGACTTGAAATTTCCTTGGGAATTGATATTATACTCTCTCTCCACTTTTTCTCCATTTCTCTTATGATCATCATTGTGCATTTGTAAAGTGGAATATCAGGCTATAAAATGATGATGGCACATAATATTTCTGTGTTCTAGGAGGCTTACATGGAGATAAAATCTGCAATTCAGCCTCATTAAGGCCATTATCTCCTGAATGAGCACATGCACTAACATATCCAAGTCACGATGAGGTCATGAGCATGATTACACAGATAATGTGAACAAATTGCTGCACTATTTGTCTTAAGCCATGGCTTTATTTTCACTGCAGTATATTATGCATTCAGAAATTATAAAACATTTAGGATGAAACAGCCTTGCTTCTCTAAATTGTGGTAGTGGTTTTTTATGTGCTTAAAGAATATTTTCCTTTATGTTACTGATTAAGAATATCTTCTCTAAATTAGTCGAATCTGTATGAAGGGATACATAAACATAAAAAACACTAATATTTAGCTTATATATGCTTGATAATTATGGGGATCAGGATTATCCTTTGGGGAGCTTTATCAATCACATTAATATTGGCAAAGGTGGACTTATCACGTCATAAGCCTAATAGGACTCACCCTTTTCACTACTCTTAGATGCTATCACATACCCAACTCCAACAGAAGTTTTGGTCAAAGCCCAGTTCTTGGCATTCTTTTCTCAGTTCTAATGGCTTGGTCCTGAATACAAAGGATAAGCAAAGCAGAGTAAGTATGACAATTGACATTTACTGGACACTGAATAGGCTTTAGGCACCATGCTAAGAATTTAACCTATTACCTCACTTAGCCATTATAAAAATTCTATGATGTAGGTGATATTGTGTCCTTGTTTTAGAAATGCAAGAGATAGAGGAAGATGGAGCAAAGGGAGGAAAAGGGGATGAAAAAGGAATTAAGGTGTGTTATGTATATGTACCAACTCCCCATAAGTAATGTAAACATTATATACTACAAACACACACTAAAAAAAAAATGAAATGAAATAATAGATTTAGAAATTAAAGGCAATTTTGCCAGCTGGGCTCCATCTCAGAAAGAAAGGTAATTTCAGAAAAAGAAAACAGAGTTTACAGTTATGGATAAGGATAAGGGAAAGCAACAAGCAATGGTGAGAGGTTAACACCTCAGGAGGTTCTTATTATCCCAGACTAAAACATGGCAACACCAGCAAACAGCAGCTGAAACCTCTGATACAAGGGCACAGTCATTGCCAACCTGTAGCCTTGCAGTCAGGCAGCTGGGAGAATAAATAACCTAAACTCTCTCTTCCTCTATCAGATCTCCTGAAATAGAGAAGAAAGAGAATTTTCACAAAGAAATGAAAGAGAATTGCAGGGGTATTTATCCCTCTCTCCTACCCTTCTTGAAACCTACTCCAAGCCTTCATGCTTCAGATGAACTGAAGTTTTAGGAGAGCACCTGTGGTACAGAGAGGGTTCCTACAGAGATGAAACCACACACATCCTCCTCCCACTAGAATGTAAGTACCATTAGCACAGAGTTTTTAATCAGCCTGCTCATTGTGGTATCTCTGTGAATTCAGGTCTGAGGTTACAAGAATTATCTTTTGAACCAAGAAATGCTGAGATACCCATCTTCAAAAATAAATGTACTATCAGCCAGGCATCATGGGGCACACCTGCAATCCCAGGACTCTGTGGGCTGAGGCACGTGAATTGCCATGAATTAGAAGCCAACCACGGCGACATAGTGAGTTCAAGCCCAGCCTGTACTACAAAGCAAGATCTTGTCTAAAAATAAGAAGGGGAAGAAAGAAAGAAAGAAAGAAAGAAAGAAAGAAAGAAAGAAAGAAAGAAAGAAAGAAAGAAAGAAAAGAAAAGAAAAAAGAAAAGAAAAGGAAGGAAAGGAAAAGAAAGGAAAGGAAAGGAAAGGAAAGGAAAGGAAAGGAAAGGAAAGGAAAAGAAAAGAAAAGAAAAGAAAAGAAAAGAAAAGAAAAGAAAAGAAAAGAAGTAACACTAGGTGGTCAATGATGTATTCTGATTCTGTGCTTATTTTTCTTGTTTCTACTCCCTAATTTCTCTGATCTTTATATTTGTGAAATTGTTCTAGTCATTCATTTTTTTTGTACAGAGGGAATCTAATATATGTAGTGTATTATGATTTTTACTAAAAGATTAATGTAATGTCTTACTTGATCCTAATCATTCCTCTGAAATAAGCACTGTTATTGTCCTAGTTTTATTGGTAAGTAAATTAAGACTCATACCCAGGTATGTCTGATTCTGAATGCCAAACTTTAAAATACTTGCCCTATATTGTTTCCTGACTCTGATTCTCACTTGTCACTGCTTAAAAATAATAACTCAGGTGGTGGCACCTAGTCTCAAATGATACTGCATGCCTTTGTAAATTTGTAGCTATACTGATGTCTGCGGAACCTCAGACTCAGCTCTAGGTCTGTGAGCTCAGTCAGGTAACTGTCCATCCTGTGATGGTTTCAACCTCAGTCTTCTCTATTATGTCTCCTGCACAAGCTGCTTCAGACCCAAACAGCCATGATCTGTCTCCTTGGGCTCTCAGTGCCTTGACTCATCATCTGCCCACTTGATGAGGCTGGGAAATTTGCTCCATCAGTTCTGCTACTGTTGGGAGTATAGTGACTAATGTCTCACTATTCCAGCTTCTCTAGGTCTACCAGTGTTTTCACACCAGGGTTGTATCTTCCACAGATCACTACTAGACTGTACCAGCCCACAGCAAGGTCCCTTATGTGTGTCCAGTTTAGCAAGATATGGGGTTCTCACAATGATTGATGTTGGCTTGAGGAGTCCTCATTAGGCTGAATGAGTTTTTCTTGCACTTATATTGCAGTCCAAGCTGCTTCTTTCCCAATCCACTTTTTTTTCTCTCACATTTATTTGGTGCTAGACCTGCATTGTAATGAGAAGCCTCACCCAACCCATTCTTCAGATTCTTTCCCTGATAAAACTCTTAAGAGGCTAATCCCATCTTGGCATCCACTTGTCAGAAAGAATGTACTAATGTAAGTGGTACTGAGAGTAATCTGAAAGTAGAGGTGATGGGAATATGAAACCAGCTTGTTCAGTACCCAAGTGCCATCCTGAATGGTAGATGGAACAAAAATAGTCCCTGGCATAAGCTGGAAGCTCAATTGGTACATATTTCACTAATGGTTACCTAGGAAAATGTCTAAGTGGAAGTAAGCACACTTGTAGATGAAATTATTCAGGCACTGAAAGACATGGGGTAACAATAATGACAAGAATATTGGAGATTAATTTTACTAAGTTGTTTTGATTTCCTACAGAGGATAAAAAACTATGAGTCATTAACAAGCAGCTAAAAGCCAAGAATGAATCAGAACACTATAGATCTTTACCTGCTGAAGCGAAAGACCAGACACAGCTAGAGATCAGTTAGTTGAGTCTCAGAGCTGCAGAGATCTTTTCATATTTTTTAGTGAAAAAATAATAAAAACAATCATACAGAATTTTAAAATAAAATAATATGAGATTAGCAGTGGTTAATATATTGTGTATTGTTATCTTCAAAGTAGTTTTCAGATTACAATATACAGGCAAGAAAAAATTATCAAACAATGAAAGCACAAATCATTCTTTTTGATGAACTAAGAGATTAGTAGTATCTTCAGAGACCTTATATATTCACCCAAGACAAAATCTCTTATGCTAAGGACCTTGGATGACAAAATCAGAGATATTAAAAGAGGGGATGTAGACATGTGGACAGATATCCCTAAAGATGCTGGTTCTGTAGAATCCCCTGAGACATTGAAACTGTTTTCTCATTTAGAAAAAGGTGAGGAAGAACTTCACCTATAGGAAGGACTGCTCTGTCTTTTTTTTTTAATTTTAAAGATAGTAAAATCCAACAGAACATAACAGAACAAAGTCAATCAAAACAAAGCAGTAGAACTGGTACAGAACTTCGAAGAAAGATAATGTGAATACAATAGCTACTATAGTATACCTTGTTATCTTCAGAATAGCTGATCATTCCAACAGGTATAGTAGAATTGATCTAAAAACAAAACAGAATAAAACCAATAAAAACAGAATATAAAATAAAGCAAAAAAATAATAGTAATGATCAGAGTAAAGCAAAACAGTGAGACAAGACAGAAAAGAATCCCCCATATTTGCTACATTGCCTACTGTCATCTTCCAAAGAGATGCTCAGGTTGCCAACCAGAGGCCTGCAAAATCTACAAAATACTAGCATTTAGTTGCTTAATGTTCCTTAGTTGCTATCAATTTAGCCAGACTTCCGAACCAGCAGGTTGCTTACAGGGGAGGGGTGGAGGGGGGTGGTGTGTCCTTGATTCCAAGCCCCTGCGCTGGTGCCATGTAGGCCCAGTGGGGTGAGTCCTGGAAGGGTCCATTCTTGTTCCCCTCCAGGGGTCTGCATGGGTCGCCCAGTCCCGCAGAGGGCAGATCAGTTGTCTCATGGTCAGAGCCTGAGCCACTGGGGCCCAGTGGGGTGGGTCCTGGAAGGGCCCATTCTCGTTCTCTTCTGGGGGTCTAAGTGGGTTGCTCAGTCCCCCAGAGGGCAGATCAGTTGTCCTTGCTCTGTCTTGTTAGGAAGAAATATGGAATTTTGTTGCTGCATGGACATTTTCATGTATGTACAGAAGTGCACATGAAAGTTGGACAGTCCATGGATGACTTTGTAGGCATTGGTAGGGCACCAGGCACCACCTTGCTTCAGTCATCCTATTGTTAACACTGCTGCACCCTAAGACTTATACTGCCATAGGCTTTCAAACTGCTTACCCACAGTCATGCATCAACCTTAATTCATGTGCACTCCCAAGGGTTGTTGACTAAGAATGGCAGACCAGCTCTGGCCTAAAAGAAACCAGCCAACAGTCATCCAACTGTAACCACACTTACTCCAGTAAAGTATAGACCCTAGCCAATGGGGCAAAATCTCTCTTCCAAGCTTTTCTGTCTTTGGGTGTACTCTGTCAGCCTTAATGTTTCATTTTAGAACCTATTTTATACCTTTATGGTTACTTATCCATCAGGTTGAATAGTTCTTTATATTAAACTATCCTGTTTATATTACACTGTGGTTCCTATTTCCTGATTAGACACATACTAATAAAAATACTTGATCAAAAATATGAAAGTAAATAACCAAGTGTGCATTTGCTAAGCACTCTTTCTTTGTGCAGTATATTAAATACCATGACCAGGACCTGAGGTGATTCAGCAAACTCTGATGAGCAGTTTTCAAACACTTGATGAACGCTTTGGGCATTGCTGAAAAAAATGGAAGTTCCTGGGTTACCCTGACTGAAGACAGAGGGAAAAATAAGGAGTTTGGGGGAAGTGGATATAGTAGAAAGGATATATTATAAGACCAGAAGTTTATGTTTTACAGAAAGCCTAAAGAACATACCATCAACTAAGGTCATTAAGAATGAATGGAGAGGGCCAGGAGTTTGGCTCAGTGGTTTAAGCCCCTGTCTGGCAGGCCCGAGGTTGTGGCCAGGCGTGGTGGTGCATGCCTTTCATCCCAGCACTTAGAAAGCTGAGGTAGGAGAAGCATTGTAAGTTTGAGGTCAACTTGGGCTACAACGCAAGCCCAAGGCTGGCCTGAGCTACATAATGCAACCCTGCCTCAAAAAAAAAAAAAAAAAAAAAAAAACTTGGGCTGGGAGTTTGACTCAGTGGCTCAAATGTCTTTCTGGCAGCTGTGACATTGTGAGTTCAATTCTTGGTGCCACAAAAAAAAAAAAAAAAAAAAAAGAATGAATGAGGAGGAGGGAGTGAGTATAAGTAAGTTCATGCAGGTTCTTCTTTGCATGCTTTGCCTGACTGTAGAAGAGGCAACCCCAGAACCAGGCTTATTAATATTGAAGAATGTGATGGAATTTCAAAGTAACAGAAGTGATATAGGGGTACCTAGTTATCAGAAGTCATAATGCTGCAATTACTATAATGATGTGCAAGGGTCTTGACTCACAGGAAGTTGCTGAGATGTTCAACTGAACATGGTATCTCCACAGGAAAAATACACCACTAACCAACAAGGAGCTACTTAGCATCTACAACCAATAATAAGGCAGAAATAGAAGAACAAGAGGTTAAGGATGGACACCAATTAGAATTCATAATCTCAGCTTCTGAACTTGAGAAAATTTTCAGATCCAAAACCCCCTAACTTGAAAACGTTCCTAGAAAGAGCACTGCAACTAGGTAATATGTGCATATTATAATAATTTCTTCAGTATTTCTTCAAAAGGATTTATGGCCACATATTTCCTTGGTAACTGGATACTCTGGGGAAATGAGAACAGTCAGACACATTAAGGTTTATTGAATATGGGATCTGAACTGAGACCGACTGTCAGATACCCAAAGCATCATCTAATAGCCAGACTGTGTCAGAATGAGGGTCTGTAGATACCAAATATTGGATGGACTTTTGATTAGTCTGGCTTCCCAGACCATAGACCCAGTCATTTCCTCAGTTTATAACTAGCTTCCTAGTTTATAACTGAAAAGAATATACTCATCAGTTAGAGTTGGTCCCATGTTAGGTCTTCAGCCTGTGGTGTAAGAATTTTCATAGAAGGACAGCCAAATGGAAACTTCTGAAACTTCTCTTGTCCCATTTACCAAGACAGTAAGTGAAAAACAGTATACAAAACTAGGACAGAGTGCAGAGATTATTACTGAAACTAAAAAGATGCAGAGGTGATGGTCCAGGTTATATTTCTATTTAATTCTGAAATCTTCTTCTGTAGAAAGCAAGTGTTTCTGTCCAAGCCTTAAGACTTTTTACCAAGAAATTACAGCAAATTACAGCATAGACTTATTTTGCTGTTATGACTATTGAGTTCTCAATTTTATCATTTAAACCTTGATTTCTCATTTAATTACAGATACTTGCAAATGTCACCAAATTAGTTTTTGAAAGAAATCTAGAGAAAGGGCAATATTCATATGATTTTGCATAATGAAGCTACCTTCTAGACACAACCATCATGACTCTGGTCCATCAGAATAAAGTCTATGACATTCTCAAAAATGGCACATTGCTTCATGATGCTTTACCTCTCCAAGATCATCTGTGTGCACTGATTTTGTCCACAAGAGTCATCTTTTCAAGGAAGGTTCCCTGAGACTTTGTCCCACACATCAAGCTTGTTCAGCTGACTTTCCTTGATGCTCCTGCAATGTCCTCTGCAGTTTAATAATTGCCAATGATATCCCAGTTTCTTTTATGGTTGCCCTGTAAGCAGAGCTCTGTAAGGTTTCTCTGTCTCCCCTTTGGCTTGAGTTCCTTAAGGGCAGGGACTATATCACATTAGTGTTTGAGCTTCAGTGGTTTAGAATACATGGCTGGCAGTCTATAAATTACAAAACATAATATGATGAATTTATTCTATTTTGATGGCTAGATTTTATATTTGCTCTTTTGAGTAAAGTATTTTATGAATAATTTCTTCCAGAAAACATTAGACTGTTGAATGAACGTGGATATAGGCAATTTTCCAATTTATTCTTTTGAACTTGAACAATACCCTCATCTGGACCACCCAGCAAGGATCTGTCTCTGTGGTGACTTCTTTACACCCAGACTGAAACATCAGCCTTCAGTCCACTCCAGGTGGAACTCTTGGCATAAATCATCCCCACAGGTGCCTTCATAGAAGGTCAGAAGAGTTATCAACAGCAGAATTATTGGCTGACTAGCAGGACAGTGAGTGCTTTTTCAGGTTTTGGTGAACTGCTGGAGCCCCACACCTGCCTAACTTGCTGCAGAGGTTCTTATTCTGCTAAAGTTCCCTTGAGGTGATGTGACTCTTCGCTTTCAGCTTAAAGTATTACTTCACAGTGCTCCACAAAACATGTCTGCCTTGTGTCCAGAAAGAAGGCTCTGACATGTTGACAAAGCTGGTCCTAACCCAGCCTGACCAGAAACTGAAGCTGGAAATCAATCACACATGCAGGGCCAGTAGGAGAACAATGAGCAACCCTAGCAAATGAGCTGTTCCAGCCCAGAGAACACCAAGTCCCCAGGAAATCTAAGCAATGGGTTTCTAGGCAAAGTGTTGTCACATGACTTTATCTTGCTAAATATATAAATAAATGCCCCTATAGTGGTTAAGCAGTTCCTTTCCTTCCATTAGGAAAGAGGGCACCACCTGACCCCAGCTTTTGTCTCTTTCCTTTATTTTTTCATCCTCCTGCTGTTTCTTCCACTGGGAATATCTAGAACTGCAGTCAGACGTGACAGTTTCAACATCTGGAGAAGTTGCTGCAATTAAAACTACAACTAGGATCTGAGTACATCGGTTATAGGAAGCCAAGCATACAGCACAGTCAACATAAAATATTGAATCTTCAAACAACTGTGTACATTAGCTGATATATTACACTTTTATAACTATTTCCACTGCCTGACTTCTTTTACCCAGGCTTGATGTGTAAAATAAAAGACATCAATAATTTAAGTTTATGCCTTTACTGGAGCAGAAAATATTTTAAGACCAAATAACTTTGATATCACTTAATTAGATCTTTTATCACCTTTCAGGGAAAAGAGAAGGAGTGAGGATATTATCATCTTTCAAAATTTGTAAACTAGACTCATTCTCTCCACTTAACAAAATTTTCAATCTAGATAAGTTTCTTCATGTTATCTATCTTCAGTTTCACTGCCTGGTAAATGGGACAATCTGTTTAACTCTAAAACTTTAGCTCCTTCTAACGTATTATACGGCTTCTTATCATCAGCTATCATCTTTGCTCTTGACTATATGCATCTATGAGAGAAAAAAAGGGCATTTCCATCATAGTTGACTAGAGACCCACATGTAGAGCATGGTCTTGGTTAGGGAACAAGAATCTGACACTGAGAGATCTGTGTGTCAGTGAGTCACAGGGGCAGACAGTGGTTGTGACCTGTGTGATCCAGGGAGAAAGACAAAAGGAGCAGCACCAAAGTAGGGACCCTCTCACTACTTCCCCAAACACTGGTGAGCTCTGTGTCCCTGGGATATCCTGCACACTACTTGCCCTCCAAATACTACAGAGCTCAGTGCCTGAACTGCCAGCCAAATGATACTAGGTTTTAAGGGAGTTGGCTAAAATTTTTTCACACTCTGTGGGTTGTCTTTTCATTCTGTTGGTGATTTCTTTTGATGTGAAAAAGTTTTTTAATAAGATGAGATCCCAGCTGTTCATTCTTTGAAGCGTTTCTCATGCTGTTATAGCAGCACAGTCTTTAGTAGCTAAATCTTAGAAACAACCCCAATGCCCATCAACTGAGGAATGGATAAAAAAGATGTGACATTTTTATACAATGGAGTACTACTCAGTCGTAAGTAAGGATAAACTTGAGATATTTATAGGGAAATGAATGCAATTTGAGACCATACTTGTAAGTGGATATGATAAATTCCAACTGAAAATATGGACAGGAAGAATGACCAATGTGAGAACAAAATGTCAGGACTAGAAAACAAGGTTGATGTAGAAGGTCATGTACTCAGTAATACCCTTAAAAACACCAAGGCAGCATGGAAACTGGATCTAACGACTGCTGGATGACTCAATTAAAAAAAAACTGAAAATGATAGTAGTTAAGTCAATACTAGAAGATGACATAAAAGATATAATAAAAATCATATCAGAAAATTTTCTAAATCTATGGAAAGAATTAAACATTCTGGTAAGTGTGGCATGTAGAAACCCAGATAGCCATGACCAATAAAATAACTTATGACACATTGTAGTCAAAATTGAAGGAAATCAGTAATTATTTTTCAGTAGTCATACTCAATGTAAACAGTCCTAACTTCCCAGCTAAAAGACACAAGCTGCCAGCTTGTATCAGAAAACAAAACTATACCATATGTTGCTGGCAATAGATACACTCATTCACAAAGAAACATATAGATTGAAAGTGAAAGGAGGAAAAATAGTACTCCATGCAACAAGAGCCCCAAACCAAGCAGCATCAGCTCTCCTAATCTGCCAAGCTAAAAATGATCAGAAGAGAAAGTCATTAACTACATCCTGTTAAAAGGTACAGGGCAATAGGAAGAAATAATGGAAATACATACATATTTAATATTGGTCCAGATAGTTCCATAAAAATATTTTACTAGACATAAAACATCAGCTAAAACTATTAGCATATAACAAGGGACCTCAGGACTCTACTATCAAATATAATTAGATCAACCACAATAAAAAAAAATCAGTGAAGAAATATCAATGTTGGACCATAGCTTTGAACAAATAGACCTAGCAGATAGCTATATATATTTTACTAACAACAAACATTTTCCTTAGCAGAACACAAAACTCTTAAAATATAGGCCACAACTTAGGTCATAAATCATGCTTAAACAAATACAAAAGAAATGAAAAAAAAATCTCCTGTGTACTATCAGATTATATCAGAATAAAAATACAAATTAACAGCAAAAGAAACCATAGAAACTATGCAAACACAAAAAGATTAAATAATACACTCTTGAATAATCCATAGATCACAGAAGAAATCAGGGAATACATTAAATATTTCTAGAATCAAATAACAATGACAGCACAAAACACCAAAGTCTATGGGACACATATAAAGCAGGTTTTTTTTTTTCCATACCAGGGATCAAACTCACCACCTTGCACCTGCCAGGCAGGCACTTATGCCACTGAGCTATATCTCCAGTCCTATTTTTTGAGACAGGGTCTCATGCAATTCAGGTTGGCCTTGAACTCACTTTGTAGCCCAGGCTGGTCTCAAACTCACAACGATCCTCCTGCCTCAGCCTCCTGAGTGCTGGGATTAAAGGCATGCACCACCATGCCTGGTTTATAAAGCAGTTTTAAAATGGAAGTTTATAGCTATGAATACCCACATTAAACAAGAAAGCAATCTCAAATAAATAACCTAATAATGTATCCCAAGGTCCTAGAAAAACACACGTAATCCAAGTCATCCAAAACCTGTGGAAGGAAAGAAATGATAAAGATCAGAGTTGAGGGGGACTTCTGGGAAGATGGCAGAGTAGTAGGATGCAGGGAAAACAGCCTCTCTGAGAGACACTGTCTAGACATGGGAACACACCATCTTGAGGAAAACAAAAGGAGGGAGATGGGTTCCTTGGTTCCAGGAAGAGCCTGAAGTCTGTATTGAACCCCACAGAGAGAGCAAAAAGAAAAAATTCAACTAAGGAGAAGGTGGTAGCTGATGGAGCCTTTGCCCGGAGCTGGACTCACTGCGCGAGGGGAGCTGTTGGAGCCCAGCCATGCACAGTTGCAGTGTTTGTGGCAGCTGGCGACCCTGGGGCCTCTGTGGAGCCATTCCTCTGTGGAGGAGAGTGGCAGGCATGGAGGACTGTGCTGGTTGGCGGTGAGTGTGGAGGGCTTGGTCCTCCCACGGGAGACAGCGATTTGCCAGAAGCCATTCCTGAGTCAGGCCAGATATGCGTAGGGCTAAAACTGTTGCCAGCTTACCCCAATGGTTCCTAGCTGTGAGCAGACCCGTGGAGACTGCTTGGATGGCTGTGAGCCTGAGGAAGCTCTTCTCAGGGCAGACCTGCTAAGACTGTCTACTACTCCGTCCATGAACAGTTGCTGGCTTGCGGAGATACAGTGCCATGATTTGGGTTGCTATCTCCACAGGTTGTTTACCAGTGAATCCAGAGAGAACCCCAGAAGTGGACTTTTTTTTTTCATTTTCTTTTTCTTTCTTTTTCTTTTTCTTTCTTTTTTTTTTTTTTTTTTTTTTTTTTTTTTTTTTTTTTTTTTTTTTTTTTTTTTTTTTTTTTTTTTTTTTTTTTTTTTGGTGAGTGTGGTTTCTGCCCTCCTTTTGGGTCTGGTCTTGTTCTGTTCTCTTTTCTGTCTCTTCTGGCCTTCTTTTCCCTCAGTCTTCTGCAGTGATTTCCCTGAGTTGGCAGACCCATCTTTATTCTCCAACCTACTTGCAGTCTCTTTTCCCTTTTCCCACTTCTCTGTTTTTTCTTAAATTCATTTTGGGTCCTTACCCTTGAGGACAGAATTGACATTCTGTGAACCTAAGTACTGTATATGATTGTTTTACATCCTGTTGTATGGTTATAAATTCAGTTTATATGGTTGGGGGTTGTAAATCAGGGATTGGATCAGTTTACTGTTTTGTTGGTTGTGTTTGGTGCTGTGGGTACCACTGCAGTCAGAATTGACTTGATTGAACTGGATAGCTGTTAGCTTTGATGGTCCAGGACTGGGATTGACTGGTAGTCACAGAGAGGGCTGGGGCATGGTGGCAAGGAACTAGTGACTGGGCTAGGTGAGCAGGGGTTTCTCATCTCTGATAAACTGAGGAGGTGGAATTTTCCAATAGACTTGGAACCCAGGAACCAGTTACACCTGGAAGATATCTCTGGGAAGTGCTCATCACCTGGAAGTCCTTAATATCACCATTAAAGTAACCCACTGCAGGCAACTAACAGGTATCACTTTAGAAATTATACTAAAAAAGAAAAAGAAATGAGAAGACAGTTAAACAGGTCACAACCCCAGACACCCAGTTCACCAAAAGCAAATCCAGGGGGCAATGAGGCTGGAAAATCCGAAAGCCCCCTACAAGGTTTCTTAGAAGTGGTAACAAAGCAGTTGAATGAGGCTTTGGAAAAAGTGAAATCAGAAATAATCTCTCAAATAACCACAGAGATTACCAAAATATACACCATGCTTAGTGATGTTACAGCAGATACAGACAAAAAATAAACAAGCTTAAGCAAATTATGGAAGGAGAACATAGGAAGCAAATGGATTCCAAAAAGCAGATTCAAGTAGATATCCAGGAGGATAGAAACTCCATTAAAAGTATTCAAAGTAGATTAAGCTAATGTGGGGACAGGATCTCAGATATTGAAAACAGGCTCACAGTTAGTGACCAGGAAAAGAAAGATTCTTCAAAACTAGCAAGGGATCATGTGATATTAATCCAGCAGTTGCTTGATGAGACAAAGAAAAATAACTTAAGATTAACTGGAGTCAGTGAACAAGCAGGAGATACTACAGATGACATTAAAAACATCCTTACAGACATCGTGTCAGAAAGTTTTCCTGATAGAGAAAAAGAATTTGACATACAAATAAATGAGGCATATAGAACTCCAATTAGCAATGATAAAAAAAAAATCTACTTCCAGGCATATCATAGTCAAGATTCCAGAAATTCAACACAAGAATAAAATTTTAAAAGCTGTTAGGGAAAAGAAGCAAATCACCTATAAAGGAAAGCCCATTAGAATTACAGTGGACTTCTCAGCACAAACTCTCAAGTCAAGGAGAGCCTGGAGTGAAGTACTCCAAGTTCTAAAAGAAAACAATTTTCAGTCCAGATTGATGTATCCCGCAAAACTATCTTTCAAAATAGAGGGAGAAACAAAATACTTCCATGATAACAAACAGTTGAGGAAATTCATGACCACTAAACCAGCACTCCAAAATATTTTGAAGGACACTTTAGAAAGGGATGATAAGTATTATAGCTCCACGAACCCCAATAGAAGGAATCCACCAGGAAAAAAGAAAACAACAGGATAAGGATAAGTCAATATGTATCAGTTTTAACCATCCAAGTTAATGGTCTTAATTCATTAGTTAAAAGACACAGACTGGCAGAATGGATCAAGAAGCAATATCCAACAATATGGTATATACAAGAAACACATTTAACTCAAAAAGATACTTATAAACTGAAAGTTAAAGGATGGAAAACAATACTCCATGCAACAGGAGTCCAGAAAAAAGCAGAGGTAACTATCCTATTTGCAGATAAAGTTAATTTTAAGCCAAGACTGATTAAGAGAGACAAAGAAGGTCATTATATATTGGTAAGGAAACAATCTAAGTGGAAGAGATAATAGTGCAACAAATACTAGTCCACACAGTTATATAAAAAATTATTAATTTAAGTGAAAAATCAAATAAGCCTTAATACAACTGTATTGGGAGACCTCTACATTGCTGTCACAAAAAGACAGGTGTGGAGTTTTTGGGATCTTCTGGGTAGAGTATCATGTCATCTGAAACAAAATCTATGTATATAAAAAATTAGTTGTGACAGTCAGAGAAAAAGAATTTTGAGTAAAATTTAATTTTCTCGGGGTCACCTTCAGTTTTTATTTTTATTGTGAAATGTTCATTTGAAAACAATTGTGTTAATAATTTGTTAGATAATGTTTCATGTCTGTATTTTTTGTCTCAAATAATTTTTGGGAATATCCAATATGCTGATTGTTGCTGTTTTGTTGGTTGGAGTGAAATTGTTATGTTTTGATTTCTTGTTTTCCTTTTGTTTAAAATAAAAGAAAG